>JAGSMT010000628.1:0-158817 GCA_029286875.1 Lamproptera curius | reverse complement strand
TCGGTCTCACATATCATGAAAACAAGTTCTACATATCATGTTTTCCTATAAAATTTATCAATACAAAACAGTCGTGAACTACGATGCTGTTCTTCTTTGTCAAAAATGTTTGTTACTATAAGCCATCTTCTTAAATTCGGGAATGAAAAGGTACTGACTACAATGAGCAAATCCGGTGAATACAGAGCATGAATACTCTACGAGTCGGACACTAGTAGATTTTGCCATTGCAATAGATGATGTTTTTTTATGGCATACGCAGGCAGACGAGCAGTCGGCCACCTGATGGGAAGTGGTCACCAACACCCATAAACATTGGCAATACCAGTGGTATCGCCAACGCGCTGCCTACCGTAAGACATGGAGTGTTAAGTCTCGTTTACCCAGTAAATACGCTGGCTACGGTGCCCTTAAAACCGGAACACAGCAGTGTTTTCACACTACTGCTTCGCGGCAGAAATAGGCACCGCGGTGGTACCCACCCAGACGGTCTCCTGTAAAAAGGGGACCTACCATCGGTAAAATAGATGTGCACTATGGCGATGTCATGATGATAAAACTCATTTCAAAGTTTTATCGGTATAACAATGCGTGAAAGGCATTGTTATACCGATAAAACTTGCTAATGAAGCTTCAAAATAGTTATTTTTTAAGAGACATATCAAATCTTTCTACCTATGCAACATACTTATTCTACGAAAAGTTAAAAGTAAGAATCCGAACAGCGAGGAAACCGTTGATAAAGCTTGAAAGTTTTATACTTTATAGTATTATCTGTAGAAAAGCAACAATTTATAGCATTTATTTATTATGAATATCTAAAAAGCCTAAGGTAAAACGAAATATACGGTTTGAGGCCGTGAAACAATTATTCATTGTTTTCATGAAAACAAAAATATTTTAATAAGTCATAAATACGGCTTTTAAAAAAAAATGCAATGCTCTGACATAACTCATAAATAAGAACAGAACAAAACAGAAATAAATTAAAATAAATTTCATATAATTAAATTAAATTTCTTAGCATTACGATTAAAATGAAAGGGCGTCGTTTGCTTAACATTGAAGAGGCAGCATTTCCTAAGGGTTTCCTGTTCTGGTGGTGCCGTTATGGTGTGGATACTTGGGCCCATAACAAGCCAGACATATGTTACATTAATGCATTTGAAATGCATTGCTAAATAAGAATGTAACGCATGGCTTGGATAGCCCACTGCACAAGTAAGTAAAACCTTCTAAAAACCTCCTTAGGATTTACGAATTTTTAGATCATAGAGTGAGGACATCTTCCCATCTGCCGACAAGGAAAATATAAAATATAATAAAGGAGGCGCTCAAAAGGAAGAATCCTATATTTTGGACTAAAATCACTAAAACATGGTTCTACAAATCAGTTACATACACTTTGTTTCTCCCAATATCAACAGTAATACAAATTGACCTGCAAACCTATTTAATATTAACGCATTTACATATTTCCGTACAACGCGTTTACGACCTATCATTCCACAAACAGTTATTTTTACTGAAAAGTGTTTATAGGTTCAAAATATATCTACGGTTAGTAGTTTTTCTTCAGGGCTTAAATCATACTTTAGCTTGATTTTTCATTTATGATTGAAAGTTAGTTTAAGCAATTCCCATTGCGTCACCCGACGATGTTACGTATTCAGGCATGCCAGCATTAATACAGAACGGCAAAAGAAATTCCTTTTTTGCCGCAATCTCTAGACTCGCACAAACTAGGCTTCGAATAGTTTCTCCCTGAAGTCAGTATTTTTCCGTTAAACAACAATGAAGCCGCGTTCGTGCCGTGAGAGGGGGAACCGCAGTGCGCCCTAATTACTGATACCGACTCTGCGGCTCGATACCCTCTACGTTTTGCCTCTATTCCACTACAAGAATGCCTTTTATAGGTTTTTTAAAATTGTTGTATTAACAAATCTTTGCATGTTATGATTCTATGTTAACGCTACATTGTACGGTCCGTAATGGGACCGTCTGGAGTATTACGACGGTGGTGCGTAATTCTGCCATAAACCAGTAGTGTTTAAACGCCTCTGACTTCCGGTTTGAAGGACACCTTTTGGCTCACTAGGGGTTTCCCTATGATTTACTGTGGTAACGGGAATAACAGTTTTTTCCGTTAGCAAATTGCTAACAGTAAAAACTTATCCTGTTTTGGCTAAGCATCAATCAACGTTCTATATTTATTTGAAATGTTTACTTATGTAACAATTTTCATATTTTGAAACAGAACATTAGGCCATAAAGATAAATATTTTTAAAGAAATTATCGTAAAAATTATTTTTAATATCTTTTATATTGTGAGTCTCATAAGTAACTTTTTCGTGAGACTGAGTAATTTTTGTTTCATTACATCTTTTTAAGAAATAACTAGAATACATGAGTTTGCCTCTCGTAACCTGTAAAGCTGCCCCCATAGCCTACTGGTATGGGCGTTTAAAAGTCGGTCCACCCACCAAACCGCATTGGGATAGCGTGGTGGGATACGGTCCAAAACCCCCTGATGGATAGGGGTGTATTATATATTGTGGGGAGGCCTATGTCCAGCAGTGGACTATTATAGGCTGATGAGATGAGATGAACCTGTCAAGTAATTGTGGTGATTAAAATACGTTTGTTTTGTTTCACTTAAAGATTTAAAATGAACTTGAACTTTTATAACCACTAAAAGAATTTAAAGGTTATGATAACAGGAAACGCGGTCAAAAGAGTTTTGAGTCAAAACCTTGCAAACTCTGCGTAAAATACTAAAAAGAAATGTATTAAATCAAACGTTAAATAGCCGATATCATGACTTAATAACTTCTTACGTTTATTTATAATACCGTTTCATAAGTATTAAAACCTTATTGCATAATCATAATAGTAAAATACCATTATACTGAAGAAGTAGGTTACTAGATACATATGATCTGAATGTTGGTTCTCATATAAATAAAAACAAAAGGTCACGCTAACAATGTGTTTACGAATAAATCAGCTATTAAAATGTACATGTGTGTTTTCAGGAATTAATTTCCAATAAAATAAATTTAACCTTTTCTTTTTGAAATTTTTGAATTTGTTTTTTTAAACTAAATTTTGGAAAAAGGTAATTAACGACTATTTGTAAGGAAAGAAAAATTAAAATTTTAATAAATTTTTTGAAAAGGCCAACAATTAAAAAAATAAATTTTTAAATTTTAAAATTTTTATTAAACTCTGGTTTACAAATTTTATTAAAAAAATTTTTTACAGTTTCTTTTTTTAAATAGGGCTGATTCCAAAAATGAATTTGCAACATTTAAGGACCCAACCTGCATTGCGTACCGGTTTAAGCAAGATCAATAGAAATTATTAATTATTTATGGCCAAAACGTAATAATTAAAATTAATTTTATAAAAATTTTATATTCCACTTTTGGAATTTAAGGCCTTTACCGAAAAACCTTCCATGGTTAACCCTTGGGTTGGTTTGGGTTTAAAAGAGTTTTAAAACATATATAAACCATTCGGGGCTTAAGGAACGGTCTAAATAAAACAATTTAAACAAGAAAATTTCTGAACTTTTCGCAAAACGGAAATAATCAAAAACCAGCAAGGTACAAACACAAAATTTTTGATAAATTTGACATACCTTACTTTTAAAATTTCCCGGGCCCTTTTTAATTTTTAAAAAGGAAAAATTGGGCAAGGCCGGAAGTTAAAAGGCCTTAATTTTTAATTTAAGTGTGTCACAATTGAAAACATTTTTTTTAATTTTAGAAATTTTGTTTAAATTAATTTAAATTACGAAATTTTTCAAAGTTTACCAATGTTTTAAGGTAATAATATTGATAAACAGGTAATTAACCAAGCAGCTTTTCCTGGTAATTATTTAAAAAAATAATTGAATTATTTGGTGTTTTGCTGTTTTGCTGGAATTAGAATTGTCTCTTCCCGTTTAAGTTTTACACCTTTTCCAATTGGTTTTTGCGGGTTGGGGGAAATTTTTCTTCCCAAATAATGGGATTTGAAACCAAATTGGGTAATTTGGCCCCAAATTTGAAAACAAAAAAAATTTATCCCCGAAAGCCTTTTTTAAGTTTAAAAGGAAATTATAAAGGTATTTTCCTTCAATTTTTTTTTTTTAATAACCAAGTTTGGCAATTTTTAAAACAAATAAAATGTGGTCCTTTGAAAATTCTTTTAATATTAAATAAATTTAAAAACCCTGCCAATGAAAATTTAAGGAAGACTTTAATTAATATCTTTGGGAATGAGAATTGATATTTTAAAAAAATTTGAAAGGGGCAACTCCCAGGAATAGGTTTCATTCAATTAAGTTCTTTTTGGGTTTAATTAAGAACTGCTTTAATTCCAAAGGCCAAATTTATTTTTTATAAAATTTATAAATAAAGTTTAATTATAATTTGTTTAAAGAAAGGATTTACTTTAAAGTCCATTTTTTGGTTCTGGAATTGGATTAATTTATTTCTTTCGGAATTTTTTTTAAAAAAAAAAGTTTAAAAAAGGGTTTTAATATTTTTTAATAATTTAAAACTTTCCCTTGCGAAAAAACAAGGTTAAATCCAATTAAGAGGTTATTTTTGCCAAAAATTTAAAAAAAATTTTATTTTTATCAATTCCAGATGATTTTTTTTAGTGAACCAGGCCTTTTCAGGGGCCCAATTTTTTTTAAAATTTATAAATTAAAGTTCACCAGAAAGGCAATTTCAAGGAACTTTTAACACCAAGGAAACGAAGGTTTTAGCCTTCAATTTAGTTTTTATGTTGGCAAATTTAAACGTCGGTTTCCCTCAAAAATAAAATAAAAATTGTTTAAAAAGTGAATTTAAACCAATTAGTGTAACCCCATTATTTTTAGGAATGGGCGGGTAATTTGAAAAAGGGGTTTTGGGTATTAGTTTGGAAACCGGAATCAGTCTTAAAGGGAAGGGCAGACACCAAGGGCTTCCTAGTTTCCCGGTTTCCAACTAACCGGAAGGGCCCCTTTGGGGAATCAAAATTAATACCATAAAAATAATAAGGAAAAAAATATGAATACCTTTTAAACCGGGTGGAAAGGTTTTTTTCCAAGGGATCGGTCTTTGGCGCGGTTCCATGCCCTTTGCCTATTTACCTAAATAACCGGAAGGAATTTAAGTTAAAAAAATTTAATTCTAAGGTCAAGAAAAGAAATCATTTTAACCTGGTAAACCCTTTTTAAATTCTGGCGACCAGGGTAGGCCAAAGCTTAAGTGAATTTGGTAATTGCCACTTTTTCGGTTTGAAAGCTGTCCGTCTGGGTGAATAAAAAACAAAATTTGTTGGTCTTTAACCTTACTTTTTTAATTATTTGGGATTTGACCCAATTAAACTTGCGGCTTTTATTTAACCATGCGACAAATTAAAAGCCGTTTTTAAAAAACAGTGGATGAATAGCAGCAAATATTGAAATAAGCTGATGGATTTGGCCAAATTCAAACATTAGGCAAACTACAATTTTGCAATATACAAACAATATTGCTTCAAAATTTTTTTTACATTAACGACTTGTCTTTCAAAATTATTAGAAAATTTTTAAACCTTCCCTTTGTTATTTAAACCAAAGAATGTCTATGCTTTATAAAACTTTTAAAAAATCCGAACTTTTCCCAACGTCTATGTTCATATCACAAAGTGTTGTTTGGTTTGGGCCAAAAATCTTGGTGATTTCCCTGCAAAATGTATTTATAGACTAATTTACGAAGCGTTTATGGTTCGTGGTGTTCAGATGTAGTCAAAAATGAAATTAGATACCAAACATGTTGCAACCGATAATATATTTTACGGTTTTTATTAACCTTTCGTGGAAACCGAAAGTGAAGAAATCTATTTAAATAAAATTAATAAAATGGGTTAATCTTCTTTCTGTTGACCATTTACATTAAAAAGAAGAATAGAAAGACAGAAAGTGGTCTTATAACTCACCGGTACGAACAATCTCGGAAACTACAAGTTTGTCCGATTTAATAAAGGACGGAGAACCCGGAACAGTAAAATGATAATATGATAATTAAAAATAACAGCGACGAAAAAATCTGTTTTTGTTTTCTTGTACCTAAAGGAATTTTATTTAACAACATAATTTGAATATTCAGGGACCAATTTAAAATTATTAAAATCAAAAAATTTTAAAACAATTTTATTTATTTAATTGTTTTTCCCACCTTCACGCTTCATTTTGACTTTCTCTAACGGAATAATTCATTTTGTGTATATTTAAAATCCAAATAACCGAAATTCCCTATCACATCAAGCTTTTTTTGTAGAAATTATAGCATATCAATTTTATTTTCTTTTAATTACAGTTAATTATTTTTTTTTTCAAATGATAAGAATAAAAAACAAAGTACAAATTAATGACAACCGTTTTCTTTATCCATAAATATATATTAACGGAAATATTTAACAAAAAAAAAAGGGGAATGAAAACTGAAAATTTAAAAGCAAAACAAACTAGAGCCAAAATTTTTGGAACTCCACTCCAGACACCCTCAAATTTCCAACTCCAAGGGCCCTTAACCCTGGGAAAAGTTTCGCTTCCTATAGCACTTTTAAGTTTGGTGGATTCCAGGAAAATAAATTTTATATTTATTTATAATAAAACGTTTTCTTTTAATTTTTCAAAAAAAATGTTCATTAAAGAGCAGCCTTAGTTTTTTATTTTCGGGTTAATAATAATTAGGGGGTAAGTCCCACGTACACCTTTGATACCAAATTCTATAATAACACTTTCGATTATCCCAACCGGATCTTCTTTAAAGGCCGGACGGTACCAATAATGCTTTATTATCAAAAAGGTTTTCACAATTCCCGGTTTGCTCTGTTCATAAAATTTCTTTTTGAGACCGCTTTCAAGGTTTCAGAAAGGGTGCCGTTTGTGCGAATGGGCAGCCGGTAAAATGGGCTGATTTAAAGTGTCTTCTTGGAATTCCTTTTCATGGAAGAAGTAATTGAAAATCATTAACCTTGAACAAAAAAATTTAGGCAGTTTTGGCTAAATGAAGATTTTTAACATTTCAAAAAAATCTATTATTCCCGGGGGCCTATAATTCTTCTTCACTTTTGCATGGAGTTGGTTGCCAATTTTAATATTGAATATCGCAACATCTTTAAGGTATGGCACTCCAGCATGTCCAAAGTAATGATTCTTCTGAGGTCCATTTTATTGGAAAGTCCATTAAGCCCTTTTTCCCTCCGGAGAAGTTGGTAACCTCCATCATTTATAAATACAAAGGGGTTAACTGTTATTGTGATGAATTTTCTTGGGCACAAAAACGTTTTGTTAACCCCATTTTTTATAGGCTTCATTAAGGCATGACATTGGCTTAAAAAAAACACAAAATGGGAACCACCGACATTACAGACCTTTCAAAGGGTGTGGAACGAGACGATTAAACCAAAATTATCACATAAACAAAAACACAGGCCTTTGTGAGGAAAAGACAAAAAACAAACTTGGTTTGACCCAATTTTTATAAAATTTGCTTGCAGCCCACTTATGGCTTGTTTCCGGCAGATTAGCACGCCGCCACGGTCATTTATTGTGCTTGTATGCTTTAGTTTATGTAAATGCATCAAAGGTTTTATATCGGCCCTTATTAGACAAGGACTTATTTGGGTTCCCTTATTAATTGGATTCCCAAAGGCAATCCAACCTTATTCTCTATTAAATTGTTCCGTCAATTTCAAACCTGGATAGGTTTTAGCGTCGTTATATTATAAAATTAAAATTATAAAAGAAAATCTTTTATGCAGACTTAATTCCTAGTTATTATAAATAAAAAGTTGAGAAAAACATCAGGCAAAACCCAAAAGCCATTGGTGAAATAAAGTAGTAAGAATCATTTATTACTCAGATTCACTTACCCCAAAAGTTACCGCCATTACTTTCTTTACCCATTCTAACGGTAAAACAAACCCCTAACGCTGATATTAAGACCATAATTTAAAGTTTTATTGTTTGCATCCTTTAAAGGCTCTGTTTTTAAACCAACTACTAAATTGATGGTTACTAAGATTTCCGATCATCATTTTATAATATTTTGAAAAGCCATTTAATCATTTGATGGAAATAAAAAATTACAATTACTCACACACAATTTATTTGTACCCTTAAATCATCAAAATTAAAGGTTTGGTTACAAGGTATCCAGATATTCCGTAATCATAATTTAACATATTTAATGTATGTTTATGGAATTTTTTTGACCTCAACTTTAATTTGAAAAAAAGAAAATAACGGGTGATAAGTTGTTATAAGTAAAAGGTCGGTTTAATCTACGGGGATATATACTTGAGTAGGTACCGAGATTTACTATGTACAAAAAACAAAGGTTTGAAACAATGAAACTTTCCAGAACTTTGTTTAAACTTGGTTAAGCTTTAAACCGTTGTTCAAACAAAATTACAAAATTCCAAAATTAAGCCAGACGTCCAACTTAAGAAGGCACTAACAAAACTGAGAGGGAAAAGTGTGTCCGTATAAACCTCTTTTATAACATCAAGTCATCATAAAGATTTTCTAAATACAGTGTTCAACTAAATTTTACAGATCGTTGTTTTATTAATTTTTTAAAACCAGTCAACAGTATATTAATATTTTTATGTTGGGAAATTCAAAATGTTATTTAAAAACTTGAATAGTAGTATAACCAGTTTTAATTTTAGTCGGGTTTTAATACTTTTCCGGTAAATACGATTGAATCAATACGGTAATACAACAGGGACATTATTTTGTATTCTTATCGGATTTTTAATTAAAACAAATTTAACAATGCATTTCCATGACATTAAATGGTATGTAATTTTAATTATTTCCTTTAAATACAGATTGCATCTAAAACAATTATTTTTCTTGACCAATGACGATTTAAGGAAAAATAAGAATTTCATTTAACATTATCTATTTCCTTTATACTTAGTGAAGCTATTTTTCCCTTTTTGGAGAGAAATTATAAGTACCAAAAAAATATCCCTATGTTTCAGCTCTAAACAGATTAAAAGGCATCCATTTTCAAAAATTAAAAAAATGGCCACTTAGGCCATCGATAAATTCTCACAAAATTAAGATTTTTTTGACCCTTCCATTCCTTGTCGGAGTTGGTCAAATTTGGTCGCAAATGTTGGTTCCATATTTTTGCAACTTTACAATTAAATTTTGAATTAAACAGCTGTTCAAATTCCGAAATCAGATTGGTATTTTAGATTGGATAACCCTTGTGGACCAGGGTATTAGCGCCCAAAATTCCGAAGGTCGTGGGTTTCCCTGGAAAACAACTTTTATCCTTGTTTTCAGGTTTTCAGGAATTTGGGCCTTTCCCAATTGTTCGAATGGTAAAAAGATAGGTCATGCGTTGGGCGGCTGAAAATCCCAACATGCATTGGACCAGCGTAATGGGAACCGGGTCCAAAATCCCTTTAATGGAGAAAGGCGGCCAGGGAGGCCCTTACATCCAGAGTGGACTAACAGGGGTTGATGATGGTGATTTTACAATCATCATCATCATCATCAACCCTGTCTGGAAATGACACAAAATTTAGAACCTCCCAACCCTTTTGTCACAAATGTTATTTTTAACAATCCCCACCTCCTTCTCCCCAAAGTGTGAACGTAATTTTGGATAAAGCGTTTACTTTACAGTATACCCGGCCAAAGAATATTTAAAATTAAAATCTTGGGAAATCGGTTTTGGTTATGTTTTGACCAAAAGTATTAGTAAGCAACAGCACTGAAATAAATTTACCTGCCTTTTATAGATATTGTTCATCATAGCACCCTATTGAACTGGTACTTTGGTTTAAACAAGGGATGGTAGCTTCAGGAACTCCTTGTTATTTAAAAACCAAAGACATTGATTGGAAGTAAAAAAAATCTGTTAAACTTAGAATTCCTTGGTTTTAATGCGATGCAAGAAAAAAATTATTTTAAATTTTATAAAGTAGGTACAAACTTTATTCCATATATAAAATTTTGAAACAACCGAAAACAATATTTTTAGTAAAAGCTCTTCAATAAATGAACAAAAACGCGCTGGTTACCTTTTACTTCGCTGGGGCCCGAAGTTAAAAATCACCCAGTCTGTTTGATCCTTCTAAAAACCTTAAATAAACCGGGTGGGGTACCTTAATTTTGCTCTTTAATTAAATTAATTACAAAACGTAAAAGGAATTAACATGGAAATTAATTTGGATTTAAAATTTGAAAACTCAATAATTGATGAGGAATGAAATTTATAGACTTGAAAATCAATTAAAATACAGAGGAAAAGATATACAAATTGCCAAAACAATAAAAAACTGTAACAAGCCTCCACGATCAGTTCTTTGAGAATGAAAAGGATTATATTTTATTTACTGAATAGCACTACATGACGATGAATATAAAATGCTAATTTCTGTCTCCTAAATTGAGAAGCAATTAACGAAAACCGATTTTTTTTTAATCTCTTGAAATAAATTAGTTCAAGTTTACTTATATTGGTTATACTATTGTTTGAGATTATATTTTAGAAAATTTTAACCTCTTTTTTTCGTATACAATTTTTTTAATCCAAGCGGTTGGCGTTGCATGGAACCGCGGCAAATATTTCGGAAAGTTTTAACGGCAACTGGTGAACTAACATATTGCGTTAGAAAAAATTATGTTTAGTAAATTTTTTCTCATACACATAACACACGCTCACGCGCCAGCCCTAAAAAAGTGTTTGAAACTGTTACTCATTGTAGTGGACGTAGTCGCTTGTTTAATAATATTATGTTGGTCTGCAAACCAGAGCATAGTCGTTTTCGAAGCTACTCCTTTGAGGCTGATGGCATTCTAAACAGCACGGAAAAAGGATAGCATTTTGATCGCTATTATTTTAAGAAATCCAAAAGAACAAAGCATCCCTTCTTAAACCTTTTAGATTAACGCTTTGACGCAAAAATTTTTTCAACTTTTTCAATTTAAAAGAACCAATGTTAAAAACCTTGGTTTATTAATATTAATTGTATTATTAGGACATCTTATGTTATATATTAGTTTTTAGTTTTTTTTTAAATATCAAATGCATAATCAGCCAGTGCTAGTCCACTGTTGGAAAAACCTCCTCTTATGGCCATTCTCCATTGGGGTTTTTCAGCCTGCATTTCTACCAATTGTTCCACGCGGCTTTGGTGGATGGACCGACTTTTACATGCCCATCCGGAACATGGATCATTCTACTTTCAGACATTCAGATGGATCAATTATTTTAACCCTAGGAAACAACATTGAAATTGTTGGGTCCCGCAGGTTTCGGAACCCACCCCCGGTTTGTGTTTTGAATGTTAAATTTAGGTATTAGTAAACCCTTTATAAAACAAAGAAATTTTTATTAAAAGCAGTGATTGATGCGAAGGTAATGAAGTTTTCAAAGTAATAAAAAGCGCTTGAGAATTTGAAGATATTGCGAAACTTGAATTGATAAGGGACATTATTCACGGTTCTTTTAATGGGTTCCAGTGAAACCCGACGAATGAAAAACGATTTACCCCAAGGTCCCAGGTAATTTTTTGAGCCTTTTTTTATTCTGGAATCATCGCCTTTTTATTAATTTTGTTTTTTTTAAATTTATTAATATATATCAATGTAGACGTGTGTAAATGACATGGTTTTAAATTTATAATTCAAACACAAATATCTTATTCCAAATAGGAATGATGCTGGTTTGATAGTTAAGGACTCGGCCTTCGGGAATAGGACGCCTGACCTGAAAAGAAACCGGCAAAAGAAATTTAATTATTTTTGTCATCTTTTAAATGATGGAAATATTCATTATATTATTAAAATCGGTTATATGATACGTTTTTTTTTATGAATTGGAAAAAGCCAAGAAAATTCACTTATTCCCTTAAACCCTTTTAACACTTTAACGTTCCTTTCAACTTTTAAAATTTATTGATAGTTTAATTTGAATGTTTATTTTTTTTTTGTTTAAAAGGTATCGTATAAACCTTTTTGCAACAAAATAAAAAATCCTTAAGATATTTACTTTATTCTTTAGTTTTGGTTAATTTTTTTGCTATTTTTTTTAAATTCTGCTTTAAATTTATTAAAAGTATATCAATTATATGATTATTGTTTAAAAAAAAGATTACTCGAGTCCTAAATCTTACAATTTTTTACTTAAAAAACCAAAATGGAAGAGGGGTTAAAAACGTTACAAAGTTCACCAAATTTTTAAAAATATTTTAAAACTGTTTAAAGAATTTATTAAGCAAAAAATTGTATTACATTTTAAAACTTTAATTTTAAGTTTTAGTTCGTGTTTGGGTGGTTAACCTTGTCAATCATCTTTCCATTCCATTAAAGACCCCTTTTTCAGAGGGTTTTTAACCAAGGTATCCGGCTTCCATGTCTACCGACAAACTTAATTAAATGACAAAAATCGTAATCCATTTGTTTTGGTTTCATATTGTTTTATTATATTGTTAATGTCAATTTTTAACTATAAGCAACCTGTGTTTTAGAAAAAAGAAAATGATAGTATTATTATTATTTTTTGTCGTCAAGTAAAAGACCATATCTTGGCAAAATAGAAGACAAAATAAAATTGAAAATCAGGTTGGATTTTAATACATATTTCATCATCAGCCTTTGATAGTCCAACTGGGACAAGGAATTTCCCCAATACACCCTTTCCATTGGGGTTTTAACCCGTTCCCACCACGCTGGTCCAAAATGCGGGTTGGGGGTGGACCGACTTTTAATGCCCATCCGACCATGGATCATCTTTCTTTTCAGACAACTGGGTGATCATTAAATTGCCTTAACCAACTAGGAAACAACAATGAAAATTTGTTGTGTCCCCGCAGGATTCGAACCCCGACCTCCAGTTTCTAAAGCACCGTCCATACCCGGGCTAAGGAGGCAATACATATATAATTTTAATAAAACTCTTATAGCCCAATTTTGCAGGGCCAGTTACCTTGGTATTAAAGGAACAAAATAAAAATCAATACTCCGTATGGATTTTCGGTGAATTGAACAAGGACAACAATAACCGCAAAGCACAACCATTTTCATTAATAAGGACTTGATAATTTGGGCAAAAACTGTAAAATATTTTTAATAGTATAAACCCACATTTTGGTCAAATACATATTGAGGCAAGGGAAAACAGGTTTGGCACACAAGAAGGAATTTCAGGTGGTTTGCCTCCATTTGGTTTAAAAACATCCCAACTAATTTTAAGGTTTTATGAAAAATTTAAGATAGCATAACTTGAAAGACCTTTAATTTCCAATTAATTAGAAAACTTATAGAACATATAAGATAAAGTACTCAAAGCTAAATAATAAACAACGTTAAAATACTTAGGCCACATAATTACTACATTTTTTTAACATGCGCGCGCACTGTTTGTTCAACGTTTGTCAAACGGTCTGTCATTTTAATTAAAATGGAGAACGAGAATTAAATTGTTTTTGTGAGATTAATTTCGTGTTTTATTATATTATATAAATTGAGAGGTGAAAAATAAACTTTTACGGTCATTTCTCCATTTTTCGGAGAAACAAATAACTTTTATTTTGCCGCTTGGAAACAATTTATAATAAAGAGTCCTAAAAAAAGGAGAAAGCTATAGTTTTCTACATATAATATTATTCTTCTCGACATCCTTACAAGCCATTCAGGTGTAATTTTTCTTATGTGAATAAAACTTAACGCAGCATTATTTGTTTACAAATAATATTATAACGATGAACGATTTTGTTCATTAGAATCGGTTTTACTAAATAATCAACTTCCAAATACAGCGTTCCTCCAAAACAGCTAATTGGGCCCTTCGGGCTTACTGATATTACAACGCCAGCAAAGTTTCTTTAGGATACAGGTGAGCTTAGGATTAGTAGCTTTCATTGCAAAGTCAAAGTCAAAGTCAAATATCTTTATTCAATATGGAAGCATTACACTTTCTTATTGATTGTCAAATAATCTACCACCGGTTCGGAAATGGAAGCCTCTGACCTGAGAAGAACCGGCGTAAGAAACTCAGCGGGACTTTTTCTTTTTTTGCTTTAAGAGAATTATATAATAAGAGTAGGAGCAACCTTCGGTATAGCTCTTCTCAATAATTTTCTCATTTATATTTAGTGAAACGGAAAAGCAAACTTTCTTTTCACTCAAAGAAACAATGAAGTCGATTTGAGTAAAAAATATTTCATTATATTTTATAGTGGATATAGACTTGTTGTTAAAAGATATGTGGGGAACAATGAAGAAAAAACGAAATTAATAATTTTAACTGCCTCCGTAGCCTAGTGGTACTATTTACTTTAGAAACCGGAGGTCGTGGGTTCCAATGTGGGGGCTCGGACATTTTCAATAATGTTTTGGTTTTAAGGCAAAGGGTTGATAACCCAAAGGAAAAGTAAGGCGATCCATCGTCAGGGAATTAAAACCCCTGTCCCTCGTTTAACCCATTGGAACATGGTAGGAAGGTCCCAAAACCCCCTAATAGAAGTTCTGCATTAGGGAAGGCTTATTTCAAGTGGACCAAACATTAACGCCAACGGTTAACCTTAATGATGATGATAATTTTGTAGATTCCATACAAAAATATATAACTGTTTTATGAATTGTTTAATTTCTTTCTTTTTAAGTTGCGTATATTTTATTCCTTGTGTTTTTATTGCAACCCAATTCAAAAACACGTCAAGGGATTGACCGAAAAGTCCGGGCGAAATGAAAATTTAAGAAAATCGTAAAACGATATTAAAAAACACGAAACTGTATACTGAATTGATATGATTTACTTAAAAAAACCTTTAAAAAACATACATTGTTTTAATCTGAAATTATCCAAGTATCAGAAAAAATATAGATCAGGCTCATATAATTTAAAATTTTATTGTTTTCATGGTAATTCACCATCAAAGAATTAAAATTACCTACATAGTGCAAGGGATTAACTCATTGACATGGCAGTGGGCCGGTCATTCAGTCAGAAGAATGGACGGCCGATGGGTTAACAAGGTTCTGGAGTGGAGGCCGCGTTTGGGAAGACGAAACGTTGGTCGACCCCCGCCCAGGTGAGATGGCGATCTCCGTGCAGTAGCCGCTTCTAGTTGGCAACGAGTAGGAGGGGATTAGCCGTCTTGGCGTTCATTGAAAAAGGTATACGTTCAGCAGTGGACAGATAAAGGCTGATTATGATGATGATGATGAATAAATGCATGTATTTTCAAAACAATTACGCGTTATAACCTCTTTAGAATTGTCCTAACAAAATCATACGCGTTATAATCTTCTCCATTATTATGTGTTTAGCAAGTGTACGCATCATAACTATGAAACTTCCTATCCAGGTGTCCCTTGACACCTCTTAATATTTTATGCATAATTGAAGCACTTTGTAATATTTTGGTAAATTTCTACTATTTAAAATAAACTTACATCACCTGTATTAACAATAAATCGTTGAACCCAATGTTTTTTTCAGGTTTACTGCGAACTTGGGCGGAGGATTCTTATCGTTAAAGTGGAAATTGCATCAATTTTGGTCTAAACTTTATTTAGTAACAATTTTGTAAAGGGTTATTAAAAGTGATTTATCATTTACTATATCCATAGGAAATTCGTATACGGGTTTTTATATAATTTTCAAGAATTTATACAGTATTTAAAAATTTGCAAATTTAATTGGTCATCAAGTTAAAAGTTACATTTTGAGTTTCATATATCGGTTGCATAAATGTAACTAGCGTCTGCCCGAACAAGGCGGTGTAATTAATATAAAATGTAAAGAAGGCTAAACCTAATACCGGAACCGGGAGGTGGAAGACACCAATTTCGGATAATCGACTTTGGATTTTGGTGCTAGAATCGACATGGAGGGTTCAGATTGTTATCCTACCGATCGTTCCTTGAATTAGTTATGGACCTTGAACAGATGTTCAAGGGCGCAGCTCTTTCGGTTCCGCCCGGTTGAATCCAATCCATAGGCACGGATGCCACCATTTGTTCCTAAGAGGTCCTTAAATGTCCTTGGCAAAGCCCCAGTGGGTTTTTCCTCCACTGGGATTTGCCTCGAGGAAACCCTCGAGACACTATAATCGTGTCTTGCATGAGCAGTGATATTTTTATGCCATTGGGGTTTTGGGACTTTGGGAATGGTGTCTAGGTGAGTGATTGGTAGAGTCTAGTTGTAACCGGGCTTGCGACCGACAATGGTTTTGGTTGGGATATTGGGAGGTTAGGTGGTCCCAGTTTTAGAATAACGGGAAAGGTGGATTTGATTGAGGTCTTTTAAGACCTCTATCCTCTGGGTAAAATATTCAATGGATTTTATCAATTAAAAAAGTTTATTCCCAAACTCAATACCAAATTTATACCGCAGTATTACCTGGGTAATGATAATTATAACGCGTATTTACTGGAGTAAAACGGAGATTAACATAATTTAATTCTCACGGGGAGGTGTAGGTGATACCTCTAATATTGTAGATGTCTATGGGCGTTGGTGATCAATTTCTATCAGCCTGGCCCATCTGGCCTGACTGCTTGTCTACCTTCGTATGTAAATAAAATAAAAAAGTTGTAACACACACACATAAAAAATTTGTCTTTGGTATATTAGTATGTTGAAATATATTGAAAAAGAAATATTTTGTCACCATTAAGAACGTGCCTACAACCGTACTTTGAAACGCAAGGTTTTAACAAGATTTCTTCGAATTATCTTTAACGGAATCGAACTCTTTACATGGGAGTAAAAGTTTGATTGGGGGAATGTTTTAAAAAGTTTCCGATAAAGTTTCAAACTGTTGAATTTTCAACTTCCGTTAATCGGTGTTTATTTATTCCAGGTCATAACAAATTATCGCCGCGAAAAAGTTCCAATATAAGTGACATCACTAAAAACAATCGATAAACGTCAGCGATGTCGGAGAAATATTTCACAAAGTGGACAAACAGTACTGTGTAATTTGCATGCAGTTGTCGAAGGGTCATTACAAATTTTTTTGATTCGATGTTTTTCTGTTTACTCAAAGCCATGCAAAATAAATCAAGCATAAAGCTTGTTAATTTTTTTAATTATTGCCCAAATTGTTGAATCAATTCAAAACATTATGTTTCAATTTAATTCATATTTTTTGATTTTTTAAAAAAGAAAACTAAAATGTCTTTCTAGTCATGATCCCCAGTTATTCAACTCTTGGATACCCTATAGGTGAACTAAAATATGTTTTCTAAAAACCTATCGTGGTTTTTTCCCATTCTGCAATAACCAAAGTTTATATCCTCAAAGGTTTTTGGATTTGCATCATAATTAATTTTAGTATGATGCATAATAGATTCTCTGAAAAACTGTCAAACAGGTAAATCTAGATGGATGGATACATAAAAATAGATTATTAGTATTTTCCTTTTTTAAATAGGGAGAATTGGTTAAAATCTTCCTTATAAGACTGTTTTTATATTTCTTGGAAAGTGGGAACTACTTCGACCCAAAATTTAAAATCAAAGATTTTGATTCTCAAAACATGATACGGCACGAGATATATAATTTTTTGTAAATATTATTAACAAGTTAATAATTGGAATTTTCCAATTAGTCATTCAAGACTTTTTTATTCTTTGATAAAAATCCGGAAACTATTTTATCTTACTTTTTAAATAAAAGAAATCTATAAAACACTTTTATATATATAATTATACTGTATGTGTGTCGATAGTGTATTCAAGGATGGTTTACTCTCCCGAATAAGTCCGGCAGATGGTGCTGCAGTCGGCATCTAATTAATCTAATTTTAATATCCCTTATCCTTTTTCTGAAATGTTTAAGCAGAAAATGTTAAGCAACGTTTAAACCACCTGAATAAGTAAAATAATGGTTCTACGTGGTTGTATGTCGTCGCAATTCATTTGTATGTGTCATCACTTATGTTTATGCGGTTGCCTATTAAATTACACCAGTTCACAAATAAACAAACTTACAAGGCGGGGAGTGTTAAATAAATAGCAATTAGGATAATATATCATAAAGCAATAACTCAAATTAAAACTAGAAACCTTAACGAACAAATTATTAATATAATTTCTAAATTTTAAAAAAGTTATAAAACACTATTCATTAAACATGATTAATTTGCAAAACCAATGGATAATCAGTCTTTTCGGAGTTATTGGCAATTGTGTGTGTTATTTAAAATTCTTTGAACAAACACCCTTTACAACCCTAACCTTAACTCTTTATAACATTCTGTCAACTTGTTTTGTAAATCTAGAGTTTATTGCTGTTCTATTCAAAACGTTTCGCCTTCCTATTTTCCAATCAATTAAAATTTGAGTCTCTTATAGAGTGCAATGCAAGCACGCGAGAAAGGGCCAATTGATGAAAAATTTATTTATTCACTTTTCTGGAACTAAATAAATAATTAAAGGCATTTTGCTTTAAAATGTTAAAATGAAATTTTGATAAATTAGATAATCCCGGGTATAATTTTCCCGTCTCAAACCTACTCAAACTTCTATTGAATCGTAAAGTGCTTAAGTAATACCGACTGTATTATGTTCATTATTACACTCTGGGTAACACATATTAACAATTTCCGACGCATCCTAAAGGGGAGTGAACCATAAGCAAGAGACGAGGCTGCTTTGGAGGCCAGCGCTGGTGAGGCAACTTAAGGCTTAAGAAAGGAACTATGTGGTTGTTTTAATCCGTCCTTGCTCCCGTGAAGAAGGGGAGGAAAGAGCGTAGACCCCCAAAACAAAATCTTTTTAACTTAAAGGCAACAGATACAAGTTAAATGTTCAAACATTTGTCCAAACAAAAAAAATTAATTTTTACCAAGTAAAAATTTAGAAAAGATTTAGGGTGGGATTGAGGGTATGTTAGTTACTTTTGCCAACAAATTGCAATCAACCCTTCTATTTCCACGTCTGTATCGTACAGTGCCAACAATAACGCACGTAAAGGTGATTTTTTTAACTTACAAAACAACTTTTTTCTTTTACATTCTTAGGCAAAGAGATTTTTTGTCTTGTTCGTAAGAATTGTTGCAAAAGACAGAAAAACTCCATATGTCTGTTAATCGGAAAACGGTGGTGCTTACATATACTTCTGCGTTGGTGCATAAATGCGCATCGCTGTTATTATTTTATTAAATACAACATTTTTAAAAATATATTATTTTATACGATAAATTAAATTGCTTTATTCTGTATTTAATTTTAAGGAAAATTTGTAATTACAAAACAAAAACAAAGGGAATTATAGACAATACAGAGTAACTTTAAATATCACAAAAAGATTTTTTGCGTATTGAAAAAAAAAAATTAAATACCAATTTTTTTAAAAATGTCGCCTATGACACGTTTATATGCATATAAAACAATTAATTTTCCAATGAATGAATTTTAAGTGAATTTACTCTAAATTACTCATTGGGAATAAAACTTTAACACCAATATAGCTTATTCCCGATACGTGCTCCCCTGTTACCATATGGTATTTAGTCGTCGCACGTTCTCGCGACGGATGCTTCAAATTGCATCGAGATGTGGGAAACATCGCGTGACAAAGGGCCCCTAATTGATTGTCCATCCTCGTTTTACAATTTGCACAAAAAAATTTTTCAGGGCCGAATTATAATACACTCCCGGTATAATGTTAAACCAGGCTATTCAATACAAGTTGGTCATAGAACAAAAAAAAAATTCCAGGAAACAATAAAAGGGGTATTAATTAGAATTTCCTATAAATGAAGTATATCTTTGGGTTTTATTAGCATAAAGTGTTGTTGGGTAAAGGTTGTTATAACAATTAAACAAAACGCCATCGTTCAACAACTAATTAACTTCGCTCTTAAATGCCTGAGCAAATTCATTGTTCGCTCTACATACGTAATTAAGCGATCATAACTCATTGCTATAAAATTCCTGCTTTTAATTCTTACATGAAAATCGTACTGTGTAAATTGACCTTTTGAAATTATTGTCACACTATGCAAGGCTCTGAATCGTACATTATAATGAGGTAATATTACTTAATATTCTAAACACTAAAGTTAATTTTTCTACTTTTTCTCGACATTGATATAAATTGAATAGTGGTTTAAAAGAGGCACTGATTTTCAATAAAAACATCAAAAAATGTACAAAAAGTAGGACATTGGTTAATAAATTTTCATTCGTTAAATTTCACTGGAGACACATTTAACAGGACCGTGAATAATGTCCTCATATATCATTTCAATGCCTCGCAATTTTATTCACAACATCTGCAAGCGCTTTTCATTAATTATACAAACCAAATCAAGGACCAAAACGCCCAATTGAATAACCGATTATAAATCTTAAAAATTAAATATATATGATTACTTAGAAGGTTGTTCAAAGGGAATAATTTACCATTAGTTTAATTTTTTAAAATTATTTTAAAAATACTAATAAGGTCATGGTTTAATATCCATTTGGTATTTTTAATCGTAGCTTTTTTAGATATAATAAAAAAAATGTATATTTAAAAATATTGTCCTTTTTCGGCAGTTTAGAATGCTATCACCCCTCAGGGCAGTAAACCAAAGAACTTCCTATGTTTTGGTTCGCAGGACAACCCAAAAAAGGACATATTATTAAGCAAAATGTCTCATCCTCTCAATTACTTATTAAAGAGGCGGTCAACGGTCAACATTTTCAAAATATAATTAGATGGTTGGTGATCGTTTCATATTCCAAACATGTCAAATATGTATTGGCAAGAATTTTAAAAATTTCAAATGCTATTTTATGGACAGTCATATACACGAAGCCTTTTAAACAATATTTACTAAAACAGTTAAAGATTCATTAAACCGTTTGTCCATCAGCCTGTGTTCGTCCACTGCTGGACATAGGCCTCCCGTAATGCGCGCCTTATCCATTTGGGGAGTTTTTTGGACCGTATCCCGGGCGTTTCCGTACAATTCGCCGTCGACAATTTACTGCAGTGTCGACTGCTTGGATTCGCAGTAATTGCTTTGATGTAATTTCGCAAAAAAAATTAAAACCTTAAATTGGATCAAGAAAAAAGAATGGGTTCTAAATAGTAAAATGCACCATTTTTTTACACCATTTTGTTATTTATCACTTGGTATGTGTCAGAAGACTCGCTTAGACAGCTTACTATTCTTACTGTTAACTTGATTATTTTATGCAGTTGTTGGATTCCACGAGACCATTACGGTTTTTATCAGCAACGATGGTGACGTATAGTATTTTAGTTAGTTAACAAGATGTAAAAATTTCCCAACATCACAATAGTTTATAGTAGTATAAGTGGAACTTGTTCTTTTTCACTTAAAACATTTTAAAATATCACGAATGCCTTTTCGTTACAATTTAATTTAATCTTATATTTTCAACCATTCATTATATTCAAACCATTTAATTCCTTCAAAGTGGAAGTACTAAATGTAAATATTATTAGGATTTTGGTTTTAGCAGTACCGGGTTTGGTATGGTTTTTCCTTTATTTGATAAAGATAATTCAACAAGTCTAAAAAAAAAACTACGTCCTGAGCTATTATTGACTTGAAACGATTGCTAAAACGGGAATGCAAACATTTATTTCCATGTTAATAACTTAACATTTTACGTGATTGGATTCAATTAAAAGGGCCAAATTACGAGGGTCACTTGGCTCTGTTTATTAAATTTGCTTGATAAACAAAACTCAATCGGGTGCTTTTAATCTTCGGGCCTTTTACTGAAGTTGGAGTGATTTCCGCGTTCTGATTATTTATTAATGAGCTTTAATAAAATATTATAAGAAAAAAAAGTAAAAAAAAAATCGTTTATTTTCTGTATGTCTTTTGCTTTCCGTATGTCTTTTACTGTTTCGGAAATGTCTATCTATATAATAAAATTTGTACCTACTGTATATAATTTGAAATATTTTTGTACTTACATCGCATTATACTTTAAACATAGGTCCAAAAAACGTGTCAAAACATATCTGGTCATATCGTTTATTTAATTGTATAAACCAATTCAGGGAGTATAAGGACTTAAACACAACACTGTATTACTCTTATAGCTCGCTAAGGAATAGATGTCTCTTTTTAAAATGATGGCTTATTTTCTATAAATTGTTTAAAACAACTACTTGTACTGTAAATATACTTATGAAAAGAAAAGCCCCTCCTATGTCTATAAATATAGAAAAGTAAATGTTAAAAAAATTCCCTGTTTATCAATACGTCATTAGTTTGAGTAAATAATTGTACTTGATGCCTTTAGAAACAAACTCTTTGGCAATAATTAAAAATTACAAAATATACAAAGTCAATTGGTTCCAACGTTAACTTTTGTTTTTAATTAAAATTGATATGGCATGATATCGATCGTTACGATTGAAAAAATAAAGTATTAAACTTTATAAATAAAAATTAGTTTTTTTTTCGGGTTCCAAACACAAAATTAAAGGGAAAATTACAATAACCCGTTATATGATGAGATAAGATGGTATAAATTTTAGTATTTTAAACATTTTGTGTTAGATGATTCTTTCAATGTTCAATCCAAATGGTTAAAAATTATATTAACAAAATGGCCTTTTAAAAAATTTTTAAAATTGAAGTGCTTTGGTAACATCGGTAATGCCTGAATTTGAAAAAAGCCCTTGATTACATAAACGTATTCAAAAGATAAATTTAAATTATCTCAAAATGGCCTCGTTATACGACCGTTAGTGGGTTGTTGTCTCCGTAAGAATGGTTAAACGTAAGGCGGCGCAGGACGCTTTGCGGTGACGTAAATCTGAGTAAGAAGTTATTTTTTTTGTAATATTCATTTTATCACAGAATTTTACAGATCATTCGATGATTTTTTTACTTAAATTATTGATTATAGTTACCAGTTAAGTCTGTATATTGACACATTTAAAATGAATTATAAACTTTTTTCTCTGTGATTAACCAATTGGTTACTAATCCCAAAATTTTATATCTTTACGTTATTGTAACTTTTAAAATTTGTTGTTATTCCAAAGGTTTTCCATTTATTTGCACAATTTACAAATTCAAGAAAATAAAAATTAATTTAAGCAAAGAAAATGTTATTAGTAATTTTTTAGGTATTCTCAGAACGTATGATCTCGTATTTTCATTATGACAACTGCTTTATATAACACCCTGTACAAAATTTCGAGACCCAGTTCGATTTGAAGGATAAAAACAACTGACGTAAAACGTAGGAGTTTAATGAAAATATTTCCTTTAATTAAGAAAACACACCATACCACCCTGGCCGTCCCCAACGAGACATATTTTCAATAAAAATAAAAAAATATTTATTATTAAATAAATTTTTTAAGTTTTTATCCGTTTATTTTACATTTTAAAATTCCCGGACTTTTGAAATTTTAGCGCCGGGTCCGGGGTAGCTGAGAACGGGCCTTTTGCCCGGCGAAGCGGGTTTAATCTTAAAAATTATTTTCCCAAGGACTCCCCATGCAAAATGAATGATTTTTTCAAGAAAGTTGGTAATTATGCTTGGTTTTTAGATTTTAAATTATTAGGATCCCGCTGGGAACCCCCTGAATTGAAAATTGGGAGTTTTTTAATTCAAAGCCCCCGGATCATCCTTGGTAGGAACCGGTGTTCTTTGCGAAGGGTGGTCGATCAAATCTGATGTAATGGTTTGGGTGATTTTTGGGTCACACTGCCGACTTTGGTTTTCTATTTTAATGTCAGCTATATTTCCCTTCACGCGGTTTTTTATTGCTCCTTCGGTTTGTCCAATATAAAGAGACACCGGAACAAGATTCCTGGACGATCCTTGGAGCTATTGAGATTAAAAACATCCAAGTTTCAATAAACAGAAGATGGTTTGGGTTCTACCCCACCTGGGGGGATCCCATAATTAATAAATTAAAATTTAAACCAAGCAATTTCCACTGCTGGCTTTACAGATAAAATCAGTTCATTTTTGCATGGTCGGAGTACAGATTAAAAAAATAATTAATAAAAATAAAATTCAAACCCGCTTCGCCTGGGAAACCATAATTCAATTACCCTGTTCCAACCTCCAAAAAGGTTCGAAACCAAAAATTTAAAATTGTAAAAATAAAACCCCAATAAATGTAAATTTTATTTAATAATTGCTTTGGCCAAAAGAAATAATTAAACCTTTAATTGAAAATTAGAACAATTTTATATTCTGGGAATACCATAATCTAAAGATTCTTAGGGCAGCGAAACTTTCCTAGGTTATTAAGCGCTTTCTTGGGCTGACATCCAAGGGAACATGTCCGGAGTAGAGTTTCGACAAAATCAGAAACGTCTGGTTTTGTATTTTACTATTAAATTTTTCTGTTTTCCCATTCTTTTTTTGTATTAAAATATTTTATTTTTTACGTATTAACGTTAAAGGAGAAACACAAATTGAAGTTATATTGCCTATGTTCCTGTTGTTATTTTATTACCTTTCTAAGCGTACAATCACTAATAAGCATTCATTTACGTAACTTATTAGTTAATATTTATTTGGCCGTAATTTTTGATAAGGTTATTTTTTATAATTATTTTCTGGATAAAATTAGTAACGAATTCGTGTAGTAAAGAACAAAAGCCCGGGACAAGGGTAAAGGATTAACTTTAAGGGCAGGGCAGGGTCGGAGCCAGGAATGGGGCCGCGTTCGGAAGGGGTTGGAGACCCGGCCACCGGGATGCCCAATCTCCGGCAGTCCGCCGGCTCAGGTTGGGGATAGCCGAGTTTGTATTTTTTTTTTTTTGGCCTACAGGGCAGAAGAGCAGCCGGGAACCACCCTGATGGAAAGTGGTCACCGCGCCCTTGACATCAATAAACAGGTATCACCAACGCACCCTTCCTACCGTGGCATAGGATGTAAAGTCTCGTTTAACCCAGTTATTACGCTGGCTACGGTTCCTTCCCAAACTGGAACACATTAGTGTTTTTCACCAGTTTTTTGCAAGAAATAGGTACCGTGGTGGTACCAAGGATTTGGGTCCCTTTAAAAGGCCTACCACCGGTTAAGGAATTATACCTTAAATATTTTATATAGTTGAAGTTTTTCCTAACGACACTTAACGTCATTATTACCTTATTATTTATACTTTTACTTTTATATACAAAAATATTAAAGGTTATGAAACAAAATTACAATTGATTTGCTATAACTTCTACAAAAAGCTTTGGTGTGCAGGGATATTTCTGCAAATTTTGTAAAGTAGGGAAATGGAAACACCTTCCATTAAACAATGTTAAAATAATGCGTTACAATTTACCCTTTAGGAAAAAAATCACGAGGAGGAGGATGAATTATGATGCCATTACTCGTCCTTACAGAAAAAGGCTCCGTCCGTTCGTAAATAAAAATAATTTCTACCTCTTACGCAGAGAATCTGTTGCTCTGTATACTCTCGTTGAGAACAAATACTTTATATGTTTTATATCATACGAAAGTAAAGAAATTTTGATTTAATATCTTTGGGTTCAAAATTTACCTTCCTCAAAATTGTATTAAAATTAAATTATTAGATAGTATAGCCATTGTTTTTTTAAACTAAAATAAATCGTTAAAATCGCAATTGTCTGAGCATATTTCAGACTTTTTATTCTAAAATTACAATACACAAAATACCAAATAAAAACAAATGTTTCGAACAAAAAAAGGATTAACAAAAAACAGACTGTTTTCGTCCAAATTATCAATTTTTCCCCAGACTCTCAGCCTTATTCAAATTGAACTTGGCCGGAAGTTTTTATAATTTTCTCAAAACTTCATTCTTAAGACAGGAAATTAAACCAATTTTCATTGTTGTTGTATATTTATATCTTTATAAAACTTAAGATCGCCCAAGAATGGAGGCACCTTATTTACCCATTATGCGATCAGAATCGTCAAACCAAGGAATCTCGACGTTCAGTAAAGAGAACTGGTTCCCTTTATTATTAACTTTGTTAATTTTCTACAAAATAATTAAAGTTGTTGTTGAGGGTCACATCATTAGGTTTGAGCATGATGGGCCTTGGGTTTTTCGCCCAACACAAGCCAACTTTGTCTGTCCCGGGACCATAGACGCTTTGAAAGTTTGACTTTGGTAATTTGGAAGGGGAAATTCCTCCGGTCATTTGGGTTGGTGTTTCAATCAGGGATTAGAACCTTTCTAACAATAAAATTTATAACTTTACTAAATCCACATTCTTTATAAAACATTAAAGCTATAGTAAAAGTTATATTTTATTATATTTAACAGATTTTTAACAGGTTTCATTTAAAAGGATTTGGTCAGCTGTAATGCCTTTCACCTAAAAACGCTTCAAAAATCATAAACATCTTAAAAAGACATTAAATCCTACCTACTACATAACATATTCTTATAAACAAACAGTCAAATGAATCTAATAAAATTATGTTGTCAAAAAAATTAGGAACCCGCTGATAAAGCTTAAAAACTTTTGTACTATTATAGCTTTATCCGTAAAAAAAGGAAAAATTTATAGCATTTTAAAACTTATTTCTAAAAAGTTATACCTAATTTGAGTTAAGGCCGTAGAAACAATTTTACTTTATTTTATTGTATTATTGGAATCCCATGTTTTATTTATTTTTAGTTTTTTTTTAAATATCAAATGCATAATCAGCCAGTGCTAGTCCACTGTTGGACATAGCCTCCTCTTATGCACACCTTCTCCATTAGGGGGTTTTTCGGCCGTATTCTACCAAGCTGTTCCAATGCGGCTTGGTGGATAGACTGACTTTTGGACCGAAGCATGGATCATCCTCACTTGTCAGACATTCGGATGATCAGCCCGCATTGCCCTAACCAACTAGAAAACAACATTGAGAAATTGTTAAGTCCCTGCAGGTTTCGAACCCACCAACTCCAGTTTGTGTTTGTCAGTGTAAAATTTATAGTACATAGTAACATTTATAAACAAGAAATTTCATTAAAGAAACAGTGATTGAGGCGAGTAATGTAATTTATCAAAGTAATAAAAAGCGCTTGCAGATGTTGTTAATGACATTGCGAAACGTTGAATTGATATGTGAGGACATTATTCACGGTTCTTTTAATGGGCCTCCAGTGAAGCTCGACGAATGAAAAACGATTTACCGCAAGGTCCTATTTGTACATCTTTTGAGCTTTTTATTCTGAATCATCGCCGCTTTTTATTAATTTTGTTTTATAAAATTTATGTAATATATATCAGTGGACACGTGTAGCAGTGAATGACATGGTTTTAAATTATAATTCAAACATAAGTATCTGTATTCTACATAGGAGTGATAGTTTCGCTTATTGATGGTTAAGGACACTACCACCGGTTCGGAATAGGACGCCTGACCTGAGAAGAACCGGCGAAAGAAATTAAGCTGGCTTTTTTTTGTCATTTTTTTAAATAATGAAATAATCATTCATATTAGTAAAATGCAGTTATATGATACGTTTTTTAATTATGAATTGGAAAAAGCCTAGAGAAATTCACTTATATCATAATAACACATTAACATTCCTTTACAACTTTTTAAAATTTATTGTTAGTTAAATTCTGAACGTTTACTTTGATTTTCTTGTAAAAGCGTATACATATATTATCCCATAAAATATTTACTTATTCTTAGTAGTCTAATTGCTGTTTTTCTGCTATTTGTTGCTTAAATTCTGCTTCTAATCTTATTAAAAGTATATCAATTATATGATTATTAGTACTACATAAATAAGATTGCTCTGCAGTCTAAATCTTACAATTTTTTTCCTAACTTAAGCCAAAATGGAGAAGGGGGTTAAAAAAGTTACAAAAAGTCACACCAAATTTAAAAAATATGTTAAAAAGCTGTTTATAGAATTCTATTATACAAGAAAAATGTATATACGTTTTTAAAGCTTTAATTGTTAAGTTTTAGTTCGTGTTTTAGTGGTGTTGTAACTTTTTGTCAGTCATCTTTCCATTCCATTAAGACCCTTGTCAGTGGAGTTTAACTATTTGGTATCCGGCTTCCTGTCTACGGGACTATGCTAACGTTAAATGACACAAATCGTATCGCATTTGTTTCGGTATTCATATTGTTTATTATATTGTTAATGTCAATTTATTAACTATAGCTTGACCTGTGTTTTTGGAAAAAAGAATAATGATAGTATTATTATTATTTTTGTAGTGCAGTAAAAGACCATATCGTGGCACAATGGAAGAAAATTTTCATTTGCTCTTTTTTTGTCGATGAATAATACCAGTTAATTTTGAACATTTTAATTTCAACATTAGGCAAATATTATTTTATAGGAAAGTTTGAAGCATTCTGGGAGAAAAGATAATATTTTTTTCGTTAAATACAAAGTCACTTTGTTCTATTCTTCACTTGGGTACGAAATATAAAATGTTTGCAGGATTCAAGTTATTTTATTAAATAGAGTGAACGAAGACATTAACAACCGTTATATTGTAGAGAAAGGAAAAAGATTAAAAATATTTCGCAATTAAATTTTTAAAAAATATTTGTTTTTATTTAAGAATTGGTTTAAGAAATTGTTTTCAACATGGAATATTTGAAGTGTGAGACACAGCTTAATATTTTATAATTTTTATGATTATATTAGCAAAAAAATATATAATAGTAAGGACCGAAGGACCGAAACAACCAAAGAATATATTGTAGTCTGAGCGTTCATAGACATATACATAAGTATGAAAATATTACTTATCTACATGTAATGAGTTGCTTGAAGAGTAAATGCAGATAAAACGCAGCGTAGCTTCTAATGATTAATTTAAAAAGTCATACCAACACTTCTGTCAAAACATTTACACTTTATAGATTATTTATCAAGAATAATTAAAGTCAAAGAAATAACAGACTTTATGTTTTCCTACTAATAATCCTCTTCTCTCTTCTCAGGGACAATGAAAAGTTACATCAGACTGAAAACATCAATATCCTCCCTCCTCTTTACCAGTCATGCAGGACGATCATGAAGGCCACGAGCTGACCTTATAGCTACTGGCCAGGTTTCTGTTAGCATCAGAAAAGCTATACTAAATTATTTATTATTTTAAATAAGCGAATATTTAGGTTCAAAAATCCGTATGAAAGGAACTATAAATTTCCTTTATTATCTTGGGCGAATTCCAATGAAGGTGGATAAGGAATTCTAGAGGGAAAATTAATTATTGCAGTTTTCTGTCGATAAATTAATTAAAGCTAAAAACAATTTCAATTATTCCTTATGTTCTATGAATTATAAGTTTGTGTTTGAATATCTTAAGTATTTTTGACCGACTTCCCAAATGAAGTATATTTTATTACATACATGTTGGCTCGTTGCTGCGCTCCCAGAGCTCCGATTGTGTTAATTTTTTTTAAAAGGTAGGTAGGTATGAAGCCCAATTTTTTTTTTCATATTTTTTCATAAGTATTCACAACCTCGTGCGTTTAAATTACAAAAGCTTTTTTTTTATTTTCTTGGACCCATAACAAGGCATATATAGCATTGATGCACTTGGAATATATTGCTTAAGGAGAATGTAACGCATAGCTTGGACACCCTACCGCACAAGAAAGTAAAACCTTCCAGAAGTCTCCTTAGGATTTTCAAACTTTTGATCTTAGAGCAAGAAAACCTTCAAAGTGCATCTGCCGAAAGGAAAAATATAAAATATTATGAAAAAGGCGATCAAAAGGAATAATGCCTATACTTTGGACTAAAATTACCAAAAGAAGGTTCCACAAATCGTTACATACCCTTTGGTTTCGGCTAATATCAACAGTTAAACGAATTGGACTGCAGAACCCTAATTAATATGAGCGCATTTACATAATTTCGTACAACGCGTTTAAGAGTTTTCATTTCACAAATATTATGTTTTATTGAGTTCATAGTCCAACACAAGTCTTTATTTGTTTAAAATATATCTAGAATTAGCTTTTTGTTCAAGGGTTAAATCATGCTTTAGCTTGATTTTTCATTTATGATTGAAAGTTAGTTTAAGCTATCCCCATTGCGTTTCCCGACGATGTTACGTATTCAGGCATGCCAACATAAACACAAAAATGGCCAAAGAAATTCCTTATTGCTGCAACCTCAAGACTCGCACAAACTAGGCTTTGAATAATTTCCTCCTGAAATCAGTATTTTTCGTTAAACAACAATAGAGCCGCGTTCGCCCCGTGAGAGGGGGAACCGCAGTGCGCCCTAATTACTGCCCCCGACTCGTTGCGGCTTGATCCCTCCCCTTTCTATGTTGCCTCTGTTCAACTACAATAATATCTTTTATAGGTTTGTTAAATTGTTGTATTAAGTAATATTTGCATGTTATAATTCTACGATAACGCAATGTAGTACCGTCCGTATTGGAACCGTCTGGAATCTTACTTCTTACGGTCGGCCCTCTACACAACAGTCCTTTCCGTTAGCAAACTGCTACTAGTAAAAACTTATCCAATTTAGGTTAAACATCAATCATGTGTCTTCAAATTAAGATCCATTCCTTTACGTTTATTTTTTGCGTTGGTCGCTAAGTTTGAAAAAACCAAACTATTCTGCGTATTCTGTAATACATGCATCTACATACAATCCTGAGTTATCATTATTTAGCTCAGGAGGACAATAAGATGGTCCATATTTAATTATGACTATTTTCAATTAATTGAACATTAATCCATAAATAAATGTAGGTCGATCCTAAAGAAATTATAGAAATTATCTATAAAATCTTTCGGAGATAATTTACAATTCACATATATACATTATCATATTATCAATTATTTTAGTATCCTATATCGTACAAACCTCAAGAAAGATATATTTAATGCAAATTAATCTTTTATGTCATCATTTTCATTTATCATCATCATAATATATCATTTGTTTCCTATCTTTTAAACAAATAATTGGACTACATTTAGTTACCTGTAATTAATTTACATAATTCATTATTTATAATAAATTACACTGGTTGATCGCGTCATTAAATTAGTACATTGCCATAAGTGATTATACCAGTAATATATAAATAAATAAATGACTATTTCACATCAGTTACTAGTCTAATTTCAATATCTTTATAGATGCCACAGCGCTAAGTCATTCGCTATAGTCCATTATATGACTCCAAAACAATGGAATCTCTAGTTATCCTCCATCTGAAACTTATTTGACATAAAATCTGTTATTTTCCTTCGTTTATTTTCATATATTATGTCATGAATTTGTTTAATAATAGTAAAATTAAGAGATAAATGTAGTCGTACTTTCAACATTTCGAAGATGGCATTCCTCCTTGTCAGTTTGCAGAAGCTCTTCGCTCTTTATTTGAGAGGACAGGAAGGATGACAGCCTAGAAAATTTATTACAATTATTTTGTTTGTTCTGTATGTAGTTTTATATTTTTACACTTTTCTAGAGTTGACATCAATACTCAAGCTTAATGTTTAATAAAATAAGACTATTTTATTTCAGTAAAGTAGTATTTTAAACCATTTATTAATTAAACAGCTAATGGAGAAATCAACTTCCCTAAAAAAGTAAAATCAATAACTTTATGGAGAAGAGCTAATAAATGTGAAATCAAAAGTTGGTAAGTACATATAATTCAAGAATTATTTTGTAGTACAAGCTCATTTTGCTCTCAGTAAGCAACTATAGCACGTGATTTGACCGACTTCCCAAGTAGTACTCAATTCAAGCGTTTTTTTTTATATATTTACTTGTTTCACTTTGGGTCCTAACAGATCAGATTTTGTTCATTCTTTTAAATCATAGATATTAGCTTTCCATTAGCCTATTCTTTTTAATAATTTTGAAAAAGTTGTTTTATTAGATATTTGAGAATTAAAAAATATTACGGCACTAAATCACAACATGCAGATTTAATAACAAGTCCAAAACGTAAATAACATAATTAAATCATTTGATCTGAAAGCTTCTTTAACTTTCATTTAATATATGACTTTTATTAGCCTAAAATCTTGAGTTTTAATTTAAAGAGCTTAGATATAAAGGCTCGAGAGATAACCATAGAGCCATAAGTGGCAAACTGTGGTTTATTATCAATTTGTTGTTTCAAACTGTACGAGGATTAACTAGGGGTTGGTATGGAAATTCGTCATAGTCGAAGCAAAGACCATAAACTTCTACGCTAAGCTGAACTTGCGCACCATTGGTCGATGAGCAATTTCCAACTCTGCCTACCAAGGACTAGGTGCTCTTATTGCATTTCTGTAATCACTAGCGTCAGATAGTTGTTAAATTAAAATCTGACGCTGTCTATAGAATCTTTATTTATTTGATTTTAACTTAATATGGACTATAAGGAACGGTGAATTAAATGGTCTGCAAAATTGCAGCAAATGGTTGATAAAACTTATGAATATTACTTCTACATATTTGTTTATTTTTACACTTTTGTAAAATACAGTATAATAGCGGACTTAATGTCAAAATTAAAATATATTCACAATAATACAAATATTATATACATAACCTGCTTAAATACCTATAGATAACAGATTCTGAAAAATTATCTGCTTAGGCTATTAGTACTTACAAGTTTTGGTGAAAATTCAGTACGATGAATGGGACATTGAGTAGACGATTATGTCATGCCAAGGACGGACCTCAGGAAATCAATCGATCTTGAAATGTTGCGTGCGACAGAAACCAGATCTCGTGCCATTTTACTGATTTCTTTGTCGACTGCTACCTTTCTTACACTGCAATGCTTTAACTACCTCCCAGCAGCCTAGTGGTAAGGGCGTGTGTTTTGAAACTAGAGGTCGTGGTTTGATCCTGCGAGGACTCTACAAATTTTAATTGTTGTTTCCTAATTGGTTGGCAATTTGGACTGATCACGCAATTATCTGAAAAGTAAGATGATCCAAGCGTCGGATGGGCATAAAAATCGGTCCTGCCACCTCTCCGGTCGTGTCGGTTATCCGTCCCATCGGGCTTGAGAGGTAAAGGAACAGAGAGTGCGCCTGTGTTCGCGTACACTTGTGCACTATAATATCTCCAGAGATTGGCTGATCTCTAATATCGTATCGCCGCTGTAGTCGTAATCGACTGGAAAACATTATTATTATTACTGAATGAGTACTGCTTAAAACCAGGTACGGCTAAATAGAAGGATATTATCTTTCTATTGATATAAGTGGACTATAAAAGCTTTAGATATTGCATGCGTGAATTCAATGAAAGTAGAATCATTTTTGTATTCTCGCAAAAGCAATGGACAAACGACATATTAGATATTTTGAATAAACATTTTTAAATTTTAACATGTAAGAAGTCAGATAACGATCAGCCCATTTCGCATTTCATTTGTTTTCACTTCTAATTCCTACAGATTCTAAGAGCGTAATAAATGAAGTTACTTAACGTGCAATATAAATTTAAACCTTCTTTAAACAGCCTTTTATTAATTACATATTTAATTATTTTTATTCATTCGTAGCTAAAGTGTTAAATTAATATTTAAGACATGAACGATCGCTTATGGCTACTTTTTTTTTTAAAGTAAAAATATATAATCCAAACTTTTAGAATTTTAGTACGTGAATGTTTTGTTATATCTTATTTTTATCAGTAATAACACCTTCAAAAGCAATTAAGCTAATTTTACAAAACCGTACATATTCTTATTTAGATGAACGTATATTTTCACATATCAAAAGTTTAAAACCGTGACACAAATCGAGGGCAGTGTCAGCAATAAAGATAGAACTTTATCACGAGTGGCTGCCCGAACATAAAAATAGAACAATATAACATTACATCATCAATGTAACTATAGTAATATGGAAATATGAAATGAAATTTCTTTATTAATAATATGTCTATTCCACATCAGAAGATCGTTTTTAAAAAGCTAGTTAGAAAAGTGATTAGAATCAATTTTACATTAAAGCGTTATGCATTAATGTACCTCAAAGTTCAATTTATACAGAAGGATAAACAAATATCTCAGGAAGTTACACGTTATAGCACTTCATATTCCTGAAGGCGTCAAACAATTATAATACAGTGCTCGATTTTAAAGTCAGTCATATGTTCTTGTAAAATATATTTTTTAAATGAAATAAGACAAGAAAGTAAAAGGCTTTCTGTCACAGACAAGAAGATGGATTAATATCACAATAGAATGTTGTTTTTTAATCTTGGAGTAATTAAACATTTTGGCATCAGGAAAATTTGGTAGTAAAATAAACAAATCGTTTGTTAGCCTCATATAACAGTGTAACGAAACAAGTCAATAAATCCACGTCTGTAAACGACTGAAGTCGATCATACAAATGTATTTTTTTAAATGGAATGAAGGACGACATAGGCAAGTTACTTTAAATATCCGGAAACAAATTTTAAGTCGGACTTCTTTCTCTTTGTTGTTAAACGATTTATATGTGCACATTATTGTATATCTCATTTTGATTTACGAAACAGCGATTTTCTAGCGATTTGACGAATAGTCCAGGCATTGTGATTGATATCCATTCTGATATAGCTAAAGATAAATGTAAAATTCTTACACCTAACACTTTATATTTCGATAGTAAAACTGACCAAAATATGAAATGTGTCTGAAATATCAAAAAATATTTATATTAATCTACCCCTTTTAAACAACTCTGTGATATATATTATCAAACCATTTATTCATTACTATTTCAAACTAGATGTAATGCAATAGTAACGTTGAATAATTTTAAATCTTTTAATAACTGAATACAATAATTAAATTATATTAACTTGCATAATAAAGTAGCATCGTGTTCTTCTGTAGTTGTCAACAATATCACAGTACAAAATACACATGTAATGAAATATTGAGGCAGATTTATTAACGATAGTTTAATCAATGCAAAGTTCTCTATGGAAATGCAGAAAACCCTCGTAGTTACGCCCTTTAAGTGTATAGCTCCTAAATAATACATTAATTAAATCAATGTGATACACGAAAAGCCGTTTATACACAGACATGGTTGCTTACGAAGTAATTTGCTCCCTAATATTGCAAACCGTAAGAATGTTATGAAGCGTTACACTTTGCTATATTATAGACTTTTAAAGTTACTACACATAACGTAAATATGTATGTGTAACATGATAAGCTGGAAGATTATCTAGACAATCGTTGAATCATTATTAAAGTGCCTAATACAGAAATCCTTTAACGCCCTTTACTTGTCTTTTACTGAGAATTAAATTGAATTGCGTTCGTTTGTGGTTAACGCTTAATCGAATTGTTTTACAGATCGGAATTTTCTCTAAATACTTTGTTTCTAGTTAATTAAAAATATTTTGCTAAAATGAAAAGATTTATTCTCAGATAACGTACTGTTTTTTTACGTTTTAAGATTTTTCATTTTTTAAATAGTTCCTAAAATTAAAAATGTAATGTGAGAAATGAATTGCATTTATACCTTCGATTGCCTAATTAACTGTTAGTGAAGAGTTCCTTTATAACATGATTCAAATACAGTTTGGCAATAATTTAGGCAAATGGAATTAAGAGTATTTTTATAACTTTTAAGCAAATTATGGTTATATTTCTCAAATAAAAAAATCTTGAATTCAAGCATAATATAATTATATACAACTAACCATATCTTTCACAATAAGATATTAGAAAAGACGATCTGTTGTGAGTATATATTTACGTTGAAATATAAAACAGTAGTACGTTTATTTCCTTTCTTGGGAGAAGAAAACCCTACTGAAATGTTATTTCAGTAAGTTGCCATAATAAATGTTGGTGTGCAAAGCAAATTTGATAGAAAAAACACGGAAAAATATTGTGACTGGATGTAAAATAGTATAATTACTTGCGTGAACAATAAAAAATATCTTAATAGTACACAGTGATAATTTGGCCTTGATTGCTAAACTATGCAAGTTATACTGTAGAGTAGATTGATAAAATTTGTAAATAGAAATAAATCCATTTAACTTTGACATTTATAATCTAATGTTATTATATCTTAACTTCTTTCAATAATCACATTAAAGAGTTCAATTATATAGAATATATACGTCCAGGACACTTAGAAGGATAACATGTTATATCATCCATTCTCGTTCCTCTGAAATAAATAAAGTAATGTTGCGTGAAAGCTCACGTTTTACGAAGAAAACACTATTTGCACAACTTATAATATTTGGACAAGTTCGATATAAAATTGTTATTATCTCACATTTATATTATTCTAACGCTTTATACGATTCAATAAGATTCATGAATAAGTTCAGCTACTGAATATAAGATAACAATTAAAAATATATACACATAAAATTACAGATGAAACATATTCTATATAAACAGATTTACAAAACTAAAGAAAATCATCAATAATAACTAGGTTTGCATGAGTTAGGTAGGAAAGTATTCTATGTGGAGGCCATTGAAGCAGTATTTGCCATTAGTTGCTAACACTAAGAAAGTGCTTTCAAATCATAGATACACTGCACAAAATACCTAGGTGCTACATTTAAGAAGTGTTTAAAACTTAAGAAATACTTATGAACAGGTAAATAACCCACTGACTGCACGTTAACTGCCCGTAGCCTAGTAGTAAGGGTGTGCTTTAGAAACCGGACGTCGTGAGTTCGAATCCTGCGCGGACACAAAAGTTTTCAATTAGTGTTGTTCCATAGTTGGGTAGGGCAAATGAAGCCGATCCATGCGTCGGATGGGATGTAAAAGTCCTGCGCTTACTCTCTCCAATCGTGTTGGTTATCCGTCCCATCGGCTTTGAAATTATAAAGGAACAGGGGAGTGCGCCTGTGTTCGCGCGTACACTTGTGCATATATATCTCTGCGTAGTTAGCTGGTCTCTAATACAGATTGGCCGCCGTAGTCGTAATCGACTGGAGATAATAGTTATTATAAATAGCCCACTGAATTACAATTTACGGAATATTAGGTCCGAAGCAATTAACCCCATTAGCTCAAAGCATGCACGATGCAGATGCACATACTTTCGCAATGTACGTATTGCCGGTAAGTAAAGAGCTCTTACTAAGAATTGACCAAGGATCTTGGTATTTCCTCACGGGCTTTACTATATCTTTACATGCAATTAATACTTATCGTTCTCTCATTACCATATAAAAATACAAAAATATACGTTTGGATTAAGTATATGCCGTTCATTAAGAATTTTGGACAAAAGTTTGCAGAAATGTTTACGAAATCGGCGTATTTTACGCGCAGAATATTATACATCGTCTTCACAATATTTTCAGCGAACAGTGGATAAATGTTTGGCGGCATTCTGTTAAAACCTGTAAAATGTACCTGCTTAATTATACAAGACGTATATTTAAGCAGGTACTTATATTTTATATTTAATACTTTTTAACCTAACTTTTTACATATTACTTTTCGATACTACAGTTTATATTGTTTCAACAGAATGCCGCCAAACGTTTATTATGTTCATTGAAAATATCGTAAAGACGATGTTTAATATTCTATGCGTTAGAAAAATGTTAAATTTCACTGACAAAAGCATGTACTGGCGTCTTAGTAAAAACAGCCACGGAGAGCGTTGCTTTCGTTACGTTGTAATTCCTTTGTTACTCATAATTAAATACGAATTCTACGTGGTCGTACGAAGACAATTGTATTATCGCGCATAGAAATAAAGTACATCGAAAAGCTTATAACTAACGCGAATTTGCTTAAACTTTATGTTGTTGCAAGCAAAAGCAATGATCATGTTTTTAAATATATGTATAGTCAGAATTCTACTTCTTTTGCGGGTACTTTGAGAAGAGGAGTCTCGATATTGACGTTTTGTCGCTCTGCGATCGTGTACAAAAGACAGGTCTGAAATATAGCAAGTGCAGGCCTTCCTAAAAGCCACGGCCCGAACGGAACTCTCCTCGTGTGTGATAAGTGTTGTGAATCTGTGATAGTGTTACTGCGTTGAGTGGTGTTACGCATCGACTCGTCCGTACGAGACATCTCGAGGCTGTTGTCGGGGTGACGTGAGTCATTTCAATGTTTTTAAGTATTAGAGATGTTCAGTTATTGTCATGATTTTTACTTTTGGAATTCTCTTTGAGATTTCAAAAAGTATATATTTATTACGAAATCTACAGCACCGATTGGCTTATAAGGAGACAAAGTTTTCTATAATTTACGTGTATAAAACAGATCGTTATCAATAATCACGCGCTCGTATTCACTTTTTCATTCATTTAAGTTAATAAGACATGTTAGACCAAGCAATTAATTACAAATTTTTGCTACGCGACCTTCTGTTAACGGTTTAATACCATAAAAACTAATCGAAAGCATATCAATATATACATCTGCATGAGCTTTCCATGCATGAATGCCAAATGGCTAAAAGCAGCTTTGCTGCGTCTTTTAGCCATAATTTCATCAATAACATAAATTTAATACTTATATTAATATTAAGTTTTATAACATTTCAACAGATCCTTGAAATTAAAATAGAATATAACTTTCGGAGGATACTTAATATTCGCTGCTGTACATATATGGTTTGAAATTTGACATCCTTTCGAGCCCTTTAAAATTAATAGACCTCTTGAACAACAAGTTAGTTACATCGTAATAGGATAAACGAGTGAAGCCGTTTATATTAATACAGAGATGTGTAACCTCAAGTATTCTGCTTCGTAATATTGCGAAGAGAAAGGATGCTATGGCTTACATTTTAACATATTACAGATATTTCAGAGTTACACTATACACACTGAATAATGACAATGAAATATCTATGCTGCTTGGCAGAATAATCATTATAAAGTTTTTTTTTTTATGTAAATACCGAAATCTTTTAACCACAATTGAGCGATGGGACTCCCGGAACGCCTTTAATTGCTCTTTGCTTGGGAATAAGATAAATACGCTAGTTTGTGCTATAGCGCTAATTGCACTAGTTTTTCGGATAGAGATTATTCTTAGTAATACTTTTGTGTTTTAATAGTTAAATAATATTTAGTTCACTACTTAATACATAAATTTGTGAATATTTAATTATTTTCGCATACTGTTTCTTCAGATCTTGAATGGTTAATACTAATTAATTGTAAGTTTTTTAATATCATATTAATTACATTGCACTTACTTTAAAATTACGGTTTTGGAGTCCAGAAAACGTCTTTTAGTATATAAATACCTATTACAACTATAAAACTTTTAAGATATGACTTAATGTCCTATGATTAATGAGAATTGATATTTTAACTGACTAAAAAAATCATACTTGAAAATTTAAAGTAAATTCATAAGCTGTACATACTTCTTTACGTCTTATTATGAAAGAAACCTATAATTTCAGGGCATAATTATTGGCGATTGTAATTTACTATCAGTAGAAAAATTCGTTTCATAACATATGATCTTCAGAGAAACGTTAGGAAAATTTATTAACTTCTCGGTAAATGAGTCGTTAAATTAACTTTAATAGGTTTTAATGATCCCAAAACGCATTTTAATGAGTATAATGACCTCAAAATTACTTTGTATTCAGCTGTCAATATATTGACAGGTAAAACATATAATATTTAATCAAAGGGAAAGGTGAACAAACTCCAGACCCTAAAACCAATAACAATATTCGATTATGTTTATATATATAATATAAATCATATAAAATATATGTATATAACATAAATTTCCAGCCGTTGAGTGAAAAGAATCATCTGCGTTTAGTCCAAGGTTGCAAAGATATAGAGCTAAAGTTTCATAAAAAATTAATGTAGTCTTATAGTAAACTTTAAGCTAAGTTTAAAGATGAATAATAACTCTTTACCGAAAGTATATATGCATAGTAACAAACGCGATTCTAAGGATAAGTATGTGTGGTGCTGAGGATAACATTAATTTTAAGAATACTAAAAATTAACATAAGCCTTGTGTTAGTCCATTGCTAGACAAACACCTTCTCTAATGCACACCTTATCCATTTTTTGCGGATCTATCCCCTCCTGGTCCAGTGCGCTTTGGTGGGTGGACCGACTTTTATGCCCATCCGACGCGAATTATCTTTTTGTGCCTACGCAGGCGAGCAGTCAGGCCACCTGAAAGGAAGTGGTCACCAACGCCGCAGAACATCGGCAATACTAGTGGTATCACCAACGCACTGCGTACTGTGAGACACAGGTGTTAGTAACGTTTACTGAAACACGCTGCTGCAGTACCATTCAAACCGGAACGCAGCAGGGTTTTCACACTACTGCTTGGTGGCAAAATAGTTCCGTGTGGTACCAACCTAGACGGTCCCCTGTAAAAAAGGAACCTACCACCAGTGAACTAGGAAACAAAATGAAAATTTTTGAGCCCCTGAAGGATTAAAACCCACGACCTCCAATTTTCAAAGCACACACCTACCACTATGCTACAGGCACTTATTAGTTGTGGAATGTTGATGCATGTTAGTGATGCTGCGTGCGTAGTTGCAATTTCAATATTTTTTGATTTACGTATTTTGGTTCTTGTTCGGTTTATTTCTTGTTAAGTCCATCAATCCGATAACCCCGCTCAGCACTGCAACAGACGCATGACATCTCGAGTCTAACGTCGGGAATTTAAAAGTAAAATAAACGTAAAATAAATCCACTTGAGTATAACATTCTTATATATACATCAAGAAATGGAATGAGAAAGCAAAACGGTTTTCCACTACAAATAAAAACAACTAAACAACGGCTATAGAAAGTGCTATCCCAAAGCAATAGATAACACTGAACAATTCTTAGGTGCAGATTTATACTTTAACTTAAAAATACTTTGTTAGAAAAATATATATTCCAATTAACCGAAACAGATGTAATTAAAGTTCACGAAATGTTGGGTCACAAACAAATTAGCACGTTGCTTTGAACATGCACGATCCTGGTCACACTAACTTAGCGTCTTTATCGTCATTACAAAGCGTCTTTTGTATTTCGCTCACGAGCATCTCCAAGAACGTTCTGCATTTAAGATCCTATATGCTTACAGTTAATCAATACTTCTTGTGTCCTTATTATTACAATAAAACAAAATTTGCCACGTTTCGATCTTTTAGTAGCTTCAGATATAACTTTATAAAAGTCTACAAATATAAACAGGATCGTTTTAAAGTTGACGTTTTTACGCTATTCTTTTCCTTGTGCTAAGGCTCTTGAATATTATAACGTAATATTTTCTAGAAATATCCGAAAAGCCTGAGAGTCATGTTATTTAGCTGCTGTCGATTACATGTCTGTAACGATGCACTCGTTGCATGGATTTATTTTGTCTTCACGATATTATTAGGTGAGAACAGTGGATTATTGTAAGGCGGAGTTCTGATAAACAATATAAAGAGTCGTATCGAATCAAATAAAGATACACCGTAAACAATAATTTACTTTACTAAAATACATCTTACAAGACAAATATTAAATTAGACGACAAAGCAAGTACTTATCGTATTAAAATAAGCCTAAGGGGCGCTTTGGTAGGCCTTTCGTAACGTTATAATGAATGCCTTTATTACTCATTGATACAATTTACAGTTGATCTTACGTAGGAAATTGTAACATCTCGTAATATAAATAAAGTACATCCAAAAGCTTCTTTAATGAGATTCCGTTTTAAAGAATGTTTTTGTAAACAGACATTTGCATAAATTACAGCAATCATAGGTAAATCAGGTAACAGATATAAAAGCTTGTTTTAGAAGATACACAAGCCTCTTTTCTTCTAAAGCACAAGTACAGAGAGCTTTGCTATGTGTTACTGGTACTAATCAATCTATCAACAGCCGGTGATAGTCCACTGCTGGACATAGGCCTCCAATACACCCTATTTATTAGGAGGTTCGGACCGTATCCACCACGCTGGTCCAATGCCGGTTGGTGGTTGGACCGATTTACATGCCATCCGACGCATGGATCATTTTACTTTTCAGACAATTGGGTGATTGGCCAAATTGCCTAACCAACTAGGAAACAACCATGAAATTTGTTGAGTCCCGCAGGATTGAACCCATGACCTCAATTTCTAAAGCACCGCCCATACAACTAGGCTATGGAGGCAGTTACTGTTACTCTTATTGTGTAAATAGTTCATGTTAATATCCGAAAAATGTTTGACCAAGTAGTAAATTGATAACTAATTTGAATTTTTGCTTTGTGATCGAGTGTTAACCGTTTTATACCACAAAAACTGCACGGAGGGCAAATAATCATATATGCATTAGTACGAACTTTCCGTGCATGATCGCCAAATTGCTACAAAAACGATTATTGCAAATGTCGATTATAGGCAACAACATAGGTAACCAGCCGATAGTAAACTGTTATGTAAATTAAGTTAATTTAAAGACGATATTTCAAGATTCTTTTTTTCTCTAAATATTGTTAGTTTAGTTTTTATATAATGTTAGATCAAGTCTAAACAGTTTAAATTGCACAGATAAAGTTAGGTAAACTAATTTTACGCTATAATGCTACCTACGATTGTTTTAACTGTAATAAATTTCAGAGCGCGGCGACGAACCGTGTTATGAGTCCTTCACTCGGATACGATGATATGCAACGCAAATTTATTTAAAATCTGACTACGACAAAACAACATTCTATAAAATTATCTATTAGAGTATACTAAATGCTTAACATTTCAATAAAACAAGTAAAGGTTACTTTCTGTTGCCTAGTATTCACATGTGATGCATCATTGTCAATTGCAAGGCGGAAATGGTGTGGAAAATTGCTACGGCCGTTAGATTACAGCAATATCTGGCAGAAATCATTAATTACAACCATTGAACGTGCACTTTGTTCGAGCCGTCAGCCGCCGAATTTATCAAATTGTTGTAATAGTTAAGTGCCAAAGTTATAAAATTTTATAATTACTGAATAAAATAGATTGTGTAAGAGATGTAGTTCGTAAAGTGTAATTGTTTAAACTAGTTGTTTGTGACTTTTGTGGCGGTATATAGGTTATTTGAGAATAATCAATAAGTTTTGGGGCTCCTAATAGTTCATTTGCATTAGGTATTTATAAGTGCTTTTTTTACAGGCATAATAGTTTAGTGGGGAAATATGTAATAGTTTGTGCAGTCTATTGTACAAATTTGGTGCTAGAGAAAAATAAAAACGGCGAGATAAGGCGGTGAAACACTTAATGTTAGAGCAGATATTCTTAGATCTTCTTTTTGTTTTCTAGATTTTTCGGCTGAATTTTAAGAAACTGTGACATCTAAGTATGCAGTAAAGAATAAAAAGCTTGCGTACTGAGAGCACTTGACAGTCCTCGTAAAGTCGATTGGCAATATTACATTTTTCTCTTCTGTTATAGGAAAGGATGGCAGTGTTCTCTCGGAGAGTAGAAGAGCAAGAATATGGTAAAAACTGGGTAACAGATTACACAACTACGTCAACTGCATAGTGTGTAGTATGGATAGCGTGCTATCTAAAAGTTGAAACTTAACAAATCGACACAGAGTGACGCTATTCCTGCAAAAGATCTGCAGCTCTTAAGACTTTATGTGCTTTGAAAAAAGAGCATGTTTTCATACATCATGGTAATTTATATGTTAACTCCCCTTGTAACTTCTCCAAATAAAATAGGGTTTTGCATAATAAAATCCTTTTGTTTTGTTTCACACGAGTGGTGATTTAACTAAATTTGATTTGTTTTCTTTTGAAGCTTAAAATAACATAAAGTCGCGTCCGGATAGACATCAATCGAGAATGATTTAATTTTTTACTGATCTATCACAGTATTAATTAATTATTTAATTGACGAAAAAGTAAAAGAAAATTGTGATCGGTTATAATTTATAAAGCAATATTGGCCCTTTCCTCGCTTAATTTTTAACCAAAAATTGATTAAACTTATTTAGTACTAAGTTATTATAATGCCGGAAGAAGTTTTAAGATTAAAAGCACTAAGTAGCACGCTATATAAAACAGTTTCTTTTTAATTTTGCTTTATATGTAATACGTAAAAAGATTACATTGTGTCATACGATTTCTACTTAAAATAATAAAAAATACTTAGCTTTGTTACAGACGTGCACTGTAATCTGCTTATCTCTTTTCTAATATAAAATGTCTGAACTTAATATTAAGTTGTAACAAACGTATACACATAATAATACTAGGTTTATATTTTCTAGTAAATAATTGTAGTAAGTTTGTATAGATAACAAGCAAACAGTAACGCTGTTTTCGAGGCTGTTAAATCTTAGTTCCCAGTTTGTTTAACGAACTACGAGTACGGAGTAGGACACAGTACATACGTGATCAAGTTTTAAACAGAACTGACTGAATGTCAACGACGCAAAAGTAGGTCGCCTTATTTATTATTTATAGAGTAGAAGCTTCATAAGTTTGTTTACTGTAAAATTTATATTTAACAATGTATTTTTACAAGAAGATTAGAACAAATCTTACAACAACATATCTTTAAATCAAATGGTATGTCAATGTGATAGCGATGTACAGGAAGTCGGTGGATGCTAGTGGCTCAGGATTGTTCTTTTTGTTAGATTATGGGCGGAGGCTTATTTTCAATAGTAGAATTTTTATATTTAAAAATATAAAAATATATTTCAGCGACTCGGATAGAAATATGAATTATCAAGTAAAGTTATGGACCCGTATTGTCTTTTGACACTTAGTTTCTAATACTTATTTGCCAAACTTGTATTACCTGTATAATCAATAAACGTTTGAACCTGATGTTTTTCACGAGAATTTAGTGCGACACTTTCGGGCAGAGGATTCTTATCGTTACAGTGGAAATTGCATCAATTTTGAATCTGAAATATCCGTCGAATATAAATAGGTCATATAACTGATCAAAACTTATGACATCATTATAATACTATTGCAACGATAAAACTGGTCATTAGGGTTAAAATACTTTCTGAGCTTCAAAATCTCTTCTCTCTCTTTTATCTTACTACACGGTACATAAAAATAAGAACTACACGTACTTGTTTAAATAAGAATTAGTAACAAAAAGAAAATCCGCTAGTCACATCTCGAATCAACGTAACTTATAGTAGAAAAAAAATGCATGAAGTGGTCAAAACACTGCACTTAGGACATTGTTCATTCAAGGTTATAAAAAGGACATATATAAGAGATAAATTTGCTACTGCCATTTTTAACTTTCAACTCTTACTGTTCCTTTTTACAACAGGGTGTACATCAATTTTCGTGCTCAACGTCTATTCTCATTAATCAATCGGCGTAATAAAGTACAGGTCTGATAAACGTTATAGAGTAATAACATTATAATTGGCATTAGCACGCGAAGCACGAGAGTTTATAAAGCTTACGTGCTTGGGTACAATGATTGCCTATTGATCGTTGATGTATAAGAAAAAATTAAAAGTAGCCATTAAATGTACTTATTTCATAAGTTTTGTGAGCACCTAGTCATATTTTGTAACACATATTCTAATATTAAAGAAGTTAATGTCAGTTATTCTTTCTGTTTAGTCATATAATTCCTTTATTCTCTACCGCAGCTATTTTTCTAGTTATGATGACACTTTTCACAGAGGGACAGGCTTTAACATTTGTAGCCCCAAAGGGTAGATATCGTTCGATGGGTGAATTATTTGACAGTAAATTAGTTAAATTTAGTTAACAAGGCAACGGAAAAAGTCGTAAAAATATGAGCATTATGCGTATTTTCTTTTTATAAGTCTATTTAAGTTGACCATTTGTTTTGTTTCGTTTGATTTTTCATAATTTATTGACACACAAGCTGAAATTATCAATTTTTTTTTCGTTTAAAAAGCGTATGCACTGTTCTGAAAAAATTGTCTTCACCTATTGATGGTAGTAAAGAATATTAAACAAATTTGTTTTTATGTAGTCTTATGTCAGAAACAGTTTTTAAATCACACGCCCTTATCACTAGACTACGTAGGCAGTTTTTAAACAATTTAAACTTTAAACAATTACAGAGATTTGTCTGCAACCTATGCGTTGACATTTTAAACAATATTGATACATTTACAAGTAAAGATTGGACTTATTCCTGTTTCTATAAGAATGTTTTCTATTTTCATTTTTGTGCTTCATAAAATAAACCGGTATACATTAATTTTGGCATTTAATGAGTTTTTGAAACATCCTCGATAACTTTTATAAGAGTGAAAATTTCCGATCGCCAATTCAAAGAGATCTTTTTGTAACTTTGCGCATAAAACCATTATGTACTTTTAGATTTAAATTGGTAAAAAATGTCAATATATCTTATACTAAATATCTTAATGCCGAGAGCTGTTTCATTATTATTGAAACAAAAACGAATTCTTCTCGTAGAAAGTGAATCATGTTCTGGAAATTTTACAAAGCTATGTTCCGAAATTATTATGGGGTCTATTCCATCTAGATTAAATAAAATAACGGTTTTTTATTTGGCACCTGACCGTCCTAATTCAGAAAAAATATATCATAAAAATTTGGAACTTTCTTAATAAAGAACGTATTTTGTAGTTGGCAAAGTTTTCTGTTTCTCTGACAAGGCATTTAAATTGAATTCCGTTGACATATTTGGATAGCAAAACATGATTCTTCCTATGTTGTAAAAAAAATCTTTGCAGTGTAGCGCATTGTACCTTTTTATTTTTAGATATTGTTTTGTTCAAGTTGTATTCAAACATTAATATTTGAATAATTTGCATGGCTAAAGCGCCACTATTTTGTAATACCAGTACCACCAGACAGTACCACCGACGTGCCTTGTTCTGCCGCAAATCCGTAGTTTGAAAACGTAGTGTGTTTAAGGTATTCCGGTTTGAAGGGCACCTTAGCTTGTGTATTTCCTGAGTTAACCATACGTAAGATGCTATGTCAGGGTGGCGAGCGCACTTATGGCGTCATACACAACATTACTATGGGCAAGGAGTTTGCTAAAATGTAAATTATTCACAGAATCGGTTCGTTAAGTAAACACTTTTAATTAAAAAAAGATGAAAAATTACTTTAACCTTTATTTCTTATTTAAATATTCTGATTTAGCACATTAATAAATTTTATAAAGGAAAGAGTTTCAAGGTTATTATAATTTGTCTTGTTTTACTTTCGTTTATTACGGTAATCTCCGTTACTTTAAAGAATTTTTATGTAGGTAGAAGGATTCGAGGAAACCTTAGTTATAAAACGCACGGCTTATATATAGAGTAACAAAGATTATTTACATCTCGACGTAAATAATTGAAATGTATAATATTAAATATGTAATTGCTTTAATTATTTTCAAAAAGTGTTATTTCTTAACTCTATACCTCAATATTAAACCTGCAATAGACAGTTTAGTAATAATATTTGGAATATATCATTGAGCATATTTTGTGAGCACAGAACGAATCTACGGTCATATTGAAACTCAAAATTTTAATGAGACTTCTTCAAATCAACGAAATCATTTCCATAAAAATTTGTCAATAATGTTTCAAACTGTTCGATTCAATCAACTGCTTTTTGTTAGAGTAAATTCTTTTTAATGATAATAATACTACAGTCATACCGATCTTCGTCAAGCGTAAAAAGTTGTATCAATTTAGGATAGGCATAAGTTCATCTTAAATTGGTTAATTGTAAAGAAAACTATAAACTAGTTATTATAATTTAATTACTGTAACTCATAGTTGTTATTAACATTATAAATGATAGTTTAAGAAAGAACATCGATATTTGCAAAAAGAGATGATCGATTTTACATATCAGTAAAAACTATGTCATCCTAACTAAGATGAAATGGACACATATTTTAAATTATTAAAAATCAAAACCAGTCACGTAAAAACTTCCGTGAGTATATAGGTGACAATACCAAAAACAATAGTCGGCCGTAAGTAAGTGGGTCAAATATCTCACAAAGTGAACAGTACTTTGTTTTGTATAACTAGGCGATATCGCTGTAGTCAACGGGTCACTACTCATTTTTTCTAATCGATATTTATTTTCAGTATAAATCACATAATGGACTGTCTTTTCAGGCAGAAAAGGGAACGATAGTGGTTAGAATTGAGTTTGATAATTACAATTCATATGATAGACTTTGATATTGATTGTGTAGGCATTGGATATATTATATTATAAGTGTATTGTAAAATGCTTTCAATTATCCAATTTATATAAGGTTTGTTGTATAAGTTTCCCCAAAAATGAAGATCCATTGTCTTTCTAGTACACGATCCTTATTACGATTTAACAAGTATTTAGCATAGATACTTGTAACGTAAAGGAAAAGTATGTTTCTGAAATAAATATTGTGGCTTTAACAAACAAAATTTGTAACCTCTAAGTGTTTTGATCTGCATCTAACTAATAATAAAGTTGAAGTAAACAAGTAACAGTTAAACAAGTAAATCTAGATTGATTGATATATTAAAATAGATTATTAGCAGTTCTCGTTTTAAATAGGAGAATCGGTATTAGATAGCTTTTACATAAGACTTGTTTCGTGTTTCTTGGTAAGTAATTAACTAAAACAACTACAGAGCTCCTTCGACCGATGTTTGGAAGTCAAACATTACTGATCTCAATGGAAAATGCTAAACGGACCTGCATTGATTCAGCAATAAGTTCCATTTCAAGCAACGACATGTAGCTAATTAACTTAAAATGAACTAAACAAGATTTAAAAAAGCGTTCATATTTTTTAAACTAGTACAAATATTATAAATAATACAGTTAATAAGTAATATAATAAAATCAAGTTTGTTATTTTTTAATATACGTCATCATTTGTTTATCCGGCCGTCTGTTACAACAATAGTTGAGTTGAAACCAGATGAATCAAGCAAATGAATTGACAAGGCAGGCAGTACTACCTTACCAGTACCTTCAGGAAACCAGACAAAAATGAGCCCTTTAATTACTCCTTCCAATTTATCTTTTCTTACTTGGTTATCGAAAAATAACAAATATATATATAAGACGAATGCGGCGCCAACAACAATAAAACATTTAGTATAGACTTAATCTTAATACATTTTTTGCTAGCTAATTAATTTTTCTTATTCATTACAAAATGACAAATATGTTTGATATGAAAACGCGTCAAAGACCTACGCAATATTGCCGTTCTGTTCAAGATGTTGCCTTCGCTGTTCAGTCAATTGGAATCAAATGAATCTATGGAAAATAAGGATGATTCGCGAGAATATTTTAACAAAATAAACACCCTGATTTCAATAGAGAAGATGGTTGGGTGGTACTACCTTCTTGGGATCCAATTATTTAAAAAATTAAAACCGAGCACAAATACTGCAAGACCTCGTGATACTGCCAGCTCCGTGTGCATTAATCGGATCACAATATTCTTTATTTAAAATGTAAAATTACGTTAGCCGAAATAACACCGATATTTCTTCCCCAACACCTTACTCGTCCCGTGACCGTAAACCCTGGGAAGGATTTCGACTCGACGTACATAATTTTAAATAACTGTAAAGAGCCGAGATAAAAGCTGTAAAACTGCATTGTTTGCAATGATTAATATTCGCGTAAGCAATAGATAGTGTCATTTCATATTTATTTCAATTCAGTATGTTGTTCATCCTTCATTTGCGGATTGTTCTACTGGATCTATTGCGAACTACACGTAAGTTGTAAGATGTCCATTATCACACGCTGAGGGACAGATGAGGGGGTGTCTTTTGCCAATCCGTTGGATACGACGAAGGGCGCGCAAGTTGCGACAGCCCTCAGGGCTTGTTGCAACTCGCGCGTGTTGGTGAATGTGAACCAGAGACAGAGCTGCCTCGGCGGTAAATACTGATGGGATTTCAGAAAGTGAAACTGTCACACCTTTATTTAGGAGCAAGTAACGGACAAGCAAGAGCAAGAAACGTGGTGGTTTTAGTGAGACCGACATAATTCATCTAGAAAAAAAAAACCCTCTAAAAAATACCTGAATTTTAAAGGCAGCATATGCAAATGAAACGTTTATGTTCGTCACAAAGTTTCAAAACAAAATCGACAATTTTTACCGAAATAAAAATTGAAAAAACACGATTTAGTGTAAGGGAAGGAATCTTATTATAACTTTGCGCTACAAATTGCAAAGTAACTTATTTCATTTCCGTTTCTCTATACACAATTTAGTATTCTGTATTACGCACGTAGAGGTGTTTTTATGTCTTATATAACTGTTTACTTGTCGTTTAGATTTTTAGACAAAAGGATTCTTTTTAATTGATGATGAATCATCACAAGGTGAGCTCGACTTACCAGGTCCATAAGAAAAGCAGCAAAAACTTTGTTTATATCAAATTCAAATTATCTTTATTTTCTAAAATACGGAAAATTCAGATCTTAAACACACATTTAGTTCATACGCATTTCACCACATTGGCATGCAAATCATTTATAACTTAAAAATATTTAACATCAATTTAAATAAAAATAGAAAGAATTGTTACACGCATTTCAACTGAATGTCAGATATAAATTAATTACGAAATATTGACTAACATATTATAAGTTATAGTACATTGATAATAATAAAAAATATTACATAAAGTTTAACAAAACTAACAAAACAACATAAAATATACAATATAAAATAAAAAGTCAACAAAATTGTCCAGATATTAACGAGATGTCTACGAGATGTCTGGTTGTGTTTACAGGCAAAGTATTCCTCAAGGAATAAAAACATTCGTTTTTAACCACATTATTAACTTCTTTTAAATAGTGTTGTAGTCATTTTTTCAAGTCTGAGGGCAGATTGTTATAAACTTTAACAGCCATATTATAACAGTTTTTAGTTTTTGTCTTTGTTTTTGTGTTAGGTGCAATTCATTTTTCTACAAATCGGCTACTATATAATGTTATATCGCTATGTTTGATAAAAAGACTGCTGTTCTTTTTTACAAATAAACTTAACTCGTATATATACAAACTTGTTAACGTTAAAACACCAAGCTTAGGAAAAAGAGTTCTACAGGATTCTAACGGCCCAACGTTACAAATTGCACGTATACATTTTTTCTGGCATATAAATGCCTTATGAATATGTACTGAATTGCCCCATATTATCAGCCCGTAGCGTAGAATTGAGGAAACATATCCGTGGTATGCAGTTATTGCAGCTTTTTGTGAAACACACGTTGCAAGTTTTCTTAGGGTAAATAAATTTATTAATGTTTTTGCATACATGTTCAATGTGATTTTGCCATGAATTTTTTGGTCTAATTCAATACCTAGGAATGTTGTTTCCTCTACCTCTTCAATTTTTTGTCCATCATATACAACTTTTAATTGTTCTTTTCTGGAACTTATACTGAATTGGATAAATTTTGTTTTCTTTATATTCATAGATGAATAGTTTGACTGTAACCAGTGCATAATACTTTGCACCGTTTGATTTATTTCCGTGTTGTATGTCTTTAAGTTTGTACAATTGACAACTACCGAGATGTCGTCAGCAACATAAATAACACTTTTGTTTTATTGCATAGGAGATCATTTATGTGAAGTCATGAACAGAAGTGGTCCTAAAACTGTACCTTGCGGAATTCCACTACGGTTGGTTCTGAAATCAGATCTATATTTTATAATTATCATATTTGTATCGGGTCCCCTGATTTCTGCACATTGTTCACAATTGGTATCAAAACTTTGTTTCCACAATAGAGCTCGGCCTTTTATACCGTAATTTTCTAGTTTTTTAAATAATAGTTTGAAGGTGACAAAATGAAAAGCTTTGCTCAAATCAAAAAATATGGCGCATACAGCCTTCCTCTTATCTATAGAACTTAATATTTCATTTTTCAATGAGAGCACTGTTGATATTGTTGACTTGTTTTTTTGAAATGCATTTTGTTCTTTATGAAGTATGTTGTGTTTATCAAAATAGTCATATATTCTGGAATACATAACTTTTCAAATATTTTGAGAAGACTGGGATTAGAGCTATGGTCGATAGTTTGTCAGTTCATTTTGCAGCCTTTTTATATAGTGGCTTTACATAGCTTTTTAAGGGACTCAGGAAATTTTCCGCTTGAAAAGGACAGATTTTCTAAGAATGCTACGACTGGCGATAGTTCGTGCACTACTACACTGCTTAATTATCTCTGTTGAAATATCGTCATAACCTTCAGATTTAGTATTTCTTAAATTATTAATCACTTTTCTTATTTAGTATTCATCTGTGGGCCGAAGGAAAATACTAGTCATATTTTTTTGTGTAACTCTTTAGTATCGTAATCAGTACCTACTTTAGTCACATTGATAAAATATTCATTGAACAATTTAGCGATTTGCATTTTGTCAGTTATTATTTCATTCGTATAATTTATAATGGGAATGTCATTTTTAAAATAGTTATAACTGTCCTGTTTTTGTTTAATAATTGTCCAGGTTGCTTTGCACTTATTTTTACATTTAAATATGATTTTATTACTAGAAATTTTCTGTGATACAACTATGCATTGCTTTAACACTTTCGTATAGTCATATTACTTTTTTTAAATGACATTTCTAGATCTTTACATTTATAATAGTTGAACCTTAGAGTTCGTTTTGCTTGCAAGATACTCTAATTCCTTTGCTTATCCATCTGGGAGCATTATTACTATTCTTGACTTTTATCTTTATATTTGGAAAGCATAGGTAGTAAAACATTTTAAAAATGTCATAAAAGATATCAAATGCTATGTCTAAATTTGTTGCATGGTACGTCACAGAATGACAGATTTTGAAGAATTTCTTTAAATTTTCTTACGTTATCTATTTTATAGTCCCGTTTAAAGAAGAACAAATGTTTTTCGTTTAATTTATTTTTTGTCTTTATTGGAATAGTAGCTGTTTGACCTGTATTATGATCGGAGAGACCAAGCTCGTGTACTTCACCTATTGTGTCTTTAACATTGCTGGAAATATGATCTAAACAAGCTCTCTGTCTTGTTGGCATTGTTATGTGTGGTTTTAGATTATTATCTAATAAGATATTTGTGTAATCCTGTGAGTATTTCGTTTTCTTTAAGAATCCTGAAATATTCATATTATGATGTCTTCTTTATGGTAATTGTGTTTTTACATTTCTGCTTTGCTTTAGAAATACGCATCACTGTGGTCTTTACCTGTATTTTTTTTGTCATATACAAACTTAAAAAAAAAGAATTAAAGGTACTTATTTTGTCCACATGTAATATGAGGATATTCAAGTTGTCTACTTGAACATTCAAATATCAAATAAACAATGACAAACACTGTAAATAAATCAGAGATAATTAAGAAATATATTTGCCGTGTATTGAAGTCCAAACTATTTTTTAATAAAAGTTGTTTATATTATTAAATTAAAACTTTTAACAGATTTCATCGCGTTCATTTACTTATTTAATTATTTTATAAATCGCGAAGTTTCGAACACTTTTTGTATATCCCAAATGACATGGTTCAGTTTATTTTGACTAGAGATAACTTTGTTTGAATAATAAATATAAATTCATATGTATGCATTTTAATAATGTTTTTAGAAAGCTTATTTAGTTTTACCTTTTCAAAACCTATATTTCGTTTCTGTAATATATGTTGAACAAATTTTTGGTGTACTACAACGGATAGCTCTAAGCCCATCTGTGTGCTAGACGTCCATGCGGTGTCGCCGAAAGCAATGGAAATTTATGAAGCTTATTTATTTCTAAATTAACCTAATATGTAATAAAGTATTTCATAACTTATTTGTTATAAAATACTTAATTACTTTAATTATTAAAATTAAATGTGCCGCAGTCATCTTTTATTAAAATATATATTCATTAATAATAATAATATTTCCGGACATTTAACACAACATCATCTAGTTCTAAGTTACTGTATATATTGAATGTTTAGATAAAACGTTTAAGATTTTTATTGTAAAATTACTGTAATCGAATAACTTTATTTATGGTATGTACCTACTATAGAAGCCATAATTTCTTATGGTTTGTATTGTACATACCATAAAATATGGACTAGAACTACTAAAATGTTCGTTATTAAAATCTTCATTATGAATTAAACTAGAGTCCCGAAATTGCTTATTCCCGATGCGTGTTCCTATGTTCCTATTGTTCCTATGTATTCGGTCTTCAGTCGTCGCACGTACTCGCGACGGATGCTCCTTAAATTGCACTGAGACGTGAGGAACATCGCGTGTCGCGGGACTAATATGATTATCATTTGCGTTCTTGCACATTAGAAAAAGAAGTAAACTAACTTTAAAATGCTCTGAACCATACTTAAGCGCCTGTAGGTACATAACGGTATCATCATCAGCCTTTGATAGTCCACTGCTGGACATAGGCCTCTTCTAATACACCCCGATCCATTAGGGGTTTTGGACCGTATCCACCACGCTGATCCAATGCGGGCTTGGTGGGTGGACCGACTTTTTACATGCCCATCCGACGCATGGATCATCTTACTTTTCAGACAAATGGGTAATCAGCCCAAATTGCCCTAGCCAACTAGGAAACAACAATGAAAGTTTGTGAGTCCCGCAGGATTTGAACCCACGACCTCCGGATTCTAAAGCACACGCCTATACCACTAGGCTACGGAGGCAGTTACATAACGGTAACAACTGATATTTAAGAATAAACACATCAAGAAAAGACAATACATCATCAGCCTGTGTCGGTCCTCTGTTGGACATATTTTACATCAAAAATAAATAATACATTGGTATGGACGGACATTAGGTTAGCAATTTAACATATATGATATTTTTTTAACTTTAAAAAATTAAATTAAGATTGTAGACTATTTAGATGATAAACAAGTTATATTTATTATTATCTTGATGCTGTCACAAACATTTATTTAATTTAAAATAGCTCTTGGGCACTCGCTTTTTCAGCATATTTTATTTCAATAATATGTTAAGGGTTTTTATACCCTGAAAAGCAGTACTTTTCTATCCAAGCTTTCAAAGACAATAATGATGAGTACAAAAAAGTGTTAATATCGTTGCATAAAACATTTAAACATAAAACTGAACGCTAACATTCAATAAAAAATTACTGCATTGTAATGCCGAATCTATGCGCTCATTAATTGTCCGTTCATTACGTATGCACGATCATACCCCATTACTATTAACTGCCCGCTATTACATCGTCAATTAAAACCGCACTATATACTTTGATCCTTTAAAATTAGTTTCTCACTATGCAAGGCCCTTAATCGTATATTATTTAATTAGGTAATATAACGAAATATACTAAATCCTAATAGTTAGTTTGGAGGCTGTTACTATTCTGACTTTACATGTGTTGAATTATAACAGGTTATATTTTATAGTATAGTATAATAATAAGGTTTTTTAATTTAATTGTTTTATACATTTGAAAATAGGAATCAGGTATGCCAAAAATGAGAATAACTTGTTTCGGAGCTCATATGTTTCTATCATTTATGTTGTCAATATCTTCCGGCAAAAAGAAATATTTTTTTTTGTAATTCATCATCATCATTATCATCATCAGCCTGTGTCAGTCCACTGCTGGACATAGGCCTCCCTTAATGGACGCCACCGCTTCCAATCTTCGGTTATTCTCATCCAGCCCGCACCAGCCTCTTTGCGAATGTCGTCACTCCATCTTGCCGCAGGGCGTCCTGCACTACGTTTGCCGAGCCTCGGTCTCCACTCCAGAACTTTCCGAATTCAGTGGTCATCAGTTCTGCAGCTTATATGACCGGCCCACTGCCACATCAGCTTACTAATCCGGTAGGCTATATCGGTGACTCTGGTTATCTGACGGATCACGTACACGATGCAATATATGGATGTATAATTTGATCTTAACCATGACTAGGTGAGATGCCGATCTCCGTTCAGGTTGGCAGCAAGGAGCAAGGAATCTACCGCCTTAGCGTTTATTAAAAAAAGGGCTATATCCAGCACTGGACGGATAAAGGCTGTTAATAATGATGATGAAACACTGCGTGCACACATTCTAGACTTCCCTTTTCTGCTTCTGTATGTATCTGCCATCTCATTTTTGCAAGGTCTCTTTTTTGATCTAAAAAGTAATAACTGCCTGTCCAGATGTATGTTAGGCAAACCTATAAATTTCCCTCATCACTTTTTTTCGCCGTTTTTCCACGTCTACTGCTGCTCTACTTCGGTACGTCAACTAAATGGCCGCTCTGCCTGATAACCTGGTGCCTTCCCGCTTTCACACATTTAGTGAACTTACTTTTATGACTTTGTTATATTTATTCATGATATACCATTAATCATACAATTGATATTTTTCTAACACAATTCTAATTTATTATCAAACCATTGACTTCTTTCTTTCTCGCTATTGTTCTAAATTAAATAGCGTTTAAAAGATTAAAAAAAAGAATAAACAGCGGCACTGATGCTCATTGAAAAGCTCAAAAGATGTACAAAAAGTAGGACGTTGCGCTAAATCGATTTTTATTCGTCAAAGCTTCACTGGAGGCCCATTAAAAGGACCGTGAATGATGTCCTCATATATCATTTCAACGCCTCGCAACTTTATTTACCACATCTGCAAGCGCTTTTCATTATTTTAACAAAATACTGTTTCTATAGAGAATTAGACGATTATAAATCTAAGTAATTGCATATAAATTTACTATAATATATTATTGATAAAAAAATGTAAAACTAGAAAGATATTATAACATGGCTTAATAATGCGATTATAATAACAGCAAGCACTTAAAATATAAATTCATGATGAAAAATGTGATGTATATTACATTAAATTCATAAATACATGCCGAGATCAATACGCTATGTAATCCCCTTTGGTGCTGTCTAGCATGGGGCTTTTATCAGCGGTATAGCACTAGCTTGCCCTACCCTAGAACTTATGTGCACTTTTTCAACACCATCGTGACAAAGCTGTTACAAAGCCTACGCTTCCGTTACGACTCGTACAATGAAAAAAAGAGCGACTTTGTGATTCATCCTTATATTAGCATCAGACTACAATATTATATATTGCCAAATTTTTAACTTTCAACTATTTAAAATACTTAGTACTTGAAGTATAGACGGTTCAACGAAATAACTTGCAATATGATGATGTAAATAATACCCTCTCGAAAGTATGATACTGGTTTAGTGCAAATTATTTGATGTTAAACAAAAATAAAATAAAATCTATAAGTTTTGTGAGTCCTAACGTTCTTCAGACTGGGTGTGATGTGGTTGTAGATGGAGAAGAGTTGGACCACGTAGATTCGACCGTATTTCTCGGCATCACAATAGATTCGAAACTGCAATGGGATCCTCATATTAAAAGGTTGGCGAGTAAGCTTAGCTCAGCGGCTTATGCAGTCATGAACTGATAATGAGACAGCCCATTTGGTATATTTTAGTATAATGTCTTACGACATCCTATTGGGACGTGGGGAATCGTGGCTGATATAAATACTTATTTTGTAATACAAAAGAGAGCGATTCGAGCAGTTAGCACCTGGGCTCCAAAGAATCGCTGAGAAAAATATTTACTGAAATCAATATATTGACTGTTTTTTCCTAATACATATTTGAAAATATAATGTATGTTCATAAACATAAAAATTAATGGGTAAAACATTTAAGACACATTATTTAAATAGCAGGAATTAGCTTATTTTTTCTTCCAAAAACTAGGTTCCAAAGAACAATAAAATCTATCATGGGACAATGTATACTCTTGTACTACAAAATCCTAGAAAACTTTCACTTATTATCATATAGTTTTATAGGAACATTTGTATGCAAAATAATATTATTGTTGCAATGGCTATTTGATATATAACACAACCTGGTAATGAACTGTTTGCTCCAGTTTATTTCAAGCTATTAAAATATGATGTTTTATGTTAAAATTTGTAACATTTATTAAATAGAGGAAAAACGTCCAGCTGAGTTTTTTACGCCGGTTCTTATCAGGTCAAAGGCAGTCTGTTTGACATTTAATAACAAAGTGTAATGCTTCCACATTGAATAAAGATATTTGACTTTGACCATCGTGAAAACATAACAAACCGCTGTAACATTAAGTTGTCTTAATAAATTGGCCACTGGGTAATATTTTAGTCCACCACTGAGCATTCTAACTTTCCGCACCATTTGCCTTCGTCCATTTTCCCTGCACTGTTGACTGCTTGGATTCGCAGAAAGTGCTATGCTGTAATTTCGCATTTATTAAAACCTTAAATTGGATCGAGCAAAAATAAAGGGTAAAATGTAACTTGCATTACTTTTACACATTTTTGTTATTTCACTTATTATGTATTAAAAGCTTTCGCTAGAAAGCTTGATTTTTATTGTGAACTTAAATATTTTATGTTATAAGATTCCAGAAGACATTTATGGATTATGTCAGTACTGGGTGTAATGATGGTGTCGTATTATCGTAGCCAGTAGACATGAAGGGGTAATTTTTTTTTATAATCACAATAGTTTATAGTAATACTAGCTATCCTGAGACTTCGCCCGTGTGGAATATATATATATATATATATATATATAACGAGGCATCTGGTCCAATGGGCTTTTTAGAAACAGTAACGCCAGCCGGGCTGACGTCACTTATCTCTTTATCAGGTCACTCCATCGCCATCAATGAAACTATATATAACTATCTATAATAAACAAATAGACTAACACTTTAAATTATTATAATTAAACAGTTATCACAGTTCTATAGTAATGAGAAACTTGAGGGTACTCACAGAATAACCTGCCTCGCCGACAGCCTCAAAAATGTAAGTTTTACAATAAATCCAGCCTTTTATATCAAAGTGGCGGTGTTTTGAAGTCATAACACTTTCATATTTACATATTATTAATGGTTTCAATAAACATCTATTCTTGTTCAATTTACTTAGACAATTCCGTAAATAAATCTTTAAAACTAATACTAAAGTTAGATTATTTATTACAGTGTTTAATCAATCAATATCATGGTTGCATCGAGTTATGTTTAATTAGTTTTAAGTAGTAATTCATTTGTAAATTCTTTAAATGAATTTAGAAAGGTATTCAAGTCTAAACATCACAATATTTAACATTTTTGATATGTCGCTATTAACAATGTTAGAGGAAATAAATTGATGAAATTATTTAAACTCGATACAACACTAAGAATCGATTTCATAACATTGATATCTTAATAGCAGACTAGTATAATTAAATTGGCAAGTTAACACTCGTTTAACTATAAAGTTAATAGTTGGCACTATTTGCGCCGACATATATATATATATATATTATAATGTGTAGTATTATATTAAGGTGTTAAAATGGATTTTGCTTTGACAATGATTGATTTCTATATAAAATTTTATTCCCTATTTCAATCCTTTTATCACAATAATTATTAGCCTATGTCCTTTATCGAAACCTGTTCTCTGAATGTAACAAATTTCATCTAAATCGGTCAGTCGTTTAGACAATAAAGACAGATGGACAGACAGAGTTACATTACGGATAAGTGGAACTTGTATGATTTTGCTTTAAAGTTACGGTGGATATATTTATTTTTTAATTTAATACCATGTCACTTATAACATTTAAAAAACAAAATATAATTTGTTTAAAAGCATAAAAAATATAGGGGTAGCGCTATATAGAGTCTAGTTTGCGTATAGTTTTTCGTCTGTGTATAATCAAGATTATTAGGTCTGTTACTGAGTTAAAACGATTGCTAAAACGGTAATACAAACATTAATTTCCATGTTAGTAACTTAACGTTTTATGTGAAGGCAAAATGACGAGGATAAACAAACTCTGTCGGGTGCTTTTAATCTTTGGCCTTTCAGTGACTTAAAAGTGATTTTCGCGCTGTGGTCGTTTATTGACAAGCTTAAATAAAATATTCTTTGTAGATTACTTTCAAATTTTTATATAAAGAAAGTTCGCTTATTTAGTTTTTGATAGTTACGAAAATACTTCAAAATGTTTTTGTACATGTATTGTGCTTACTCTTAAGTATGGTCATCCGACAAACAATAAATAAACATTATCAATTTTACGGCTATCTACAAGTACACAAAGCATAAATGAAGCATTTTTACCATTTTGATTCTTAATTAAAACAAAACGGTTAAAAGTTATGCAAATGCTTTTCAAACATAATTAAAAAAACTAAATGCTCTGAGGCATCGGCACAAGTAATGCCTTGCGTTATGACAAAGCCTTCTTCATTATATACACGATTCAAACAATAAATTTAAATTATCTCTAATAGTCCGTTATAACAGCATTGTGATTGTTTGTCTCGTTGAATGAGTTAATGTAAGGTTTACATTTTGTGGTGATGTAAATCTGAGCACGAAGTATGATTCTTACTAAGATTTATTTTACCAGTGTTTCAGATATCAAATGATGGTTTCCCAACTTCAATTATACTGCTGTCTGTATGTATTTTTTTGACAAGTTTTATTAGGATTTGAATAAAGTTTGTTTCCATCTTATGATGATATAATTTAGTTGTTCTATTAGTAGTAACCATTTAGTTCGGATTTTAACTGAATTATAGGACAAAAGTTAACCTTGTTTAAAAGTCTATGCATTTACATGTTCTAGAATATAAAAATGTGATTAGTTATAGATTTTAGGTATAATATAGGACGAGTAATCTTGTATTTTTATTATGAAAATGGATATAATTAATATAACAACCTGCACAAAATTTCGATAATAAGATTGATTTTGGGAATAAAACCAACTGATGTGAGATGTATGTTTGTTACGTAAGTAATTTCTTTTAAGTACCTTATCACTCAACGGCCTTCATAATGAGACATATTTTTAGAAAAGAAAAAAATATATAAAAATAATTTATTTTATGGAACTACAAAATCTTTAAGATACTGTAAGTCGGAACTTTCCTAGGTTAAAGTGCCTTTGAGTCATTCTATGGATGTCTGAGACTGAGAGTTCTCGACAAATATTAGAAACGTCTAGTTTGTATTTTACTATTCAATTTTAAGTTTTATACCTCCTTTAATTTTGGCAAATTATTTCACGTTTGTATCTATGAATACATAAAACCCGTTGTAATTGAATCGGAATGCATAACTGTCCACATAAATATAAGCTGTGTTAGTCCACTACTGACATAGGCCTCCTAATGCACGCCGCCCAATTAGGGTTTGGACCGTATACCACCACGCTGGTCCAATGCGTTTGGTGGTACACATTTTACATGCCCATCCGACGATAGAGCATCTTACTTTTCAGACAATTGTATGATCGCACGCCCTACCAACTAGAAAACAACAATGAAAATTTGTTGAGTCCCAGCAAATTTCGAATCCACGACATACGGTTTAGCACGCCCACTACTAGGGCTACAGGCAGTTCCTTCTTCTTCTTCTTTGTTCTTCGAAACCTTCCTTTAAAGAATGTGAAATTAAAGCGTAATATGATTTACATTCTGTCATTTAGCTGACGCTTAACTTGAGGTATATATGAAATTTGACATTAAATAACTTAACTAAACTACACCTTTACGCTGAATAATAAAAATACTTTAATGATGTCTTTATACAACTACTGTTACTCAAAATAAAACGTGTAATTGTAAAACTAGTAGTTAATCAGCATCAGATCATAATCATGTAGATTACCTTGATGGTGATTATTAAGTATAAGTTAAGTCCATTAATTTTAATACATTATAATTAGTTAGAGATAGTAAACGTCAGTCAGAACAGCAGTAACCGGGGTAGGTCTCTAAATAGTTATGATGAGAATTTTTGTTTTGGTTCTTACTCATTTTCTATCTTGAAATCTTCACGAGCATAATTTTTCAATTAGTATTTATATTACAATATTTCTATTTATGACACCTTCAAATGGACCCAACGATTCTAATTCATTAAAACATTTTTTTTTATATCTTTTAATAACGGACAGAATATAGAAAATAGATTTAGAACTCCTTTTCCGTGTGCTTTAGAAACCAGAGGTCGGTTTCGAACTTTGGGGACTCAACAAATTTTCTGTTGTTTCCTAGTTGGTTAGGTAATTTGGGCTGATCACCCAGTTGTCTGGAAAGTAAGATGATTCATGCGTTGGATGGGCATGTAAAGTCGGTCCACCCCAACCCGCATTGGACCAGCGTGGTAGGACACGGTCCATAAACCCTAATGGAAAAGGGAGGCCTATGTCAACAGTGACTTACAAAGGCTGATCGATGATGATGACCTTTGCGCTTTATAATCCTAATGTGTGGTAAACGGAGGTCGTGCGTTTTAATATGTCAGGTGTTCTATTCATTGTTTGTTCTAGAATGTAGCCAAATGTGGTCTGATTACTCGATTGGTTTGTAAAGTAGATGCGTTGAATTAGCGTTATCAATCAATTACAAAATTGAGCTGTGGGTGAATGCCATATTTTGGTGATTTATCTTGGTCTATGACTTTATTTAAAATTAGCAGTCTGCCCATGGCTCTGCAACTTGTTTTTCGAGGTTTTGTTCAATGATTTCATGGCTCAAAAGTAGCTTACGTTACTGAATTAAAACAATCACTTGTAATAGAGAAACTATTTTTCAAATCAGTTTAACAATTTGGGGCATATTTAAAACAGAGAAACAAACAAATCTTCCCTTTTTTTACATAATTATAGATATCGATGTAATAACATTTGTCTTAACTTACATCACGACGTACCTTTTTAGTTTTTCTATTATTTGGATTTATTATCGTTTGACTAACGTTAAATCATAACATCTGAGTTCTTTGACTAAATTTGGCTTTTTATATTTCAATTAGAAAATGTGAATTGTTAAGATAAATATGTTGGGTCGCGTCTTCATAAAATATTTTTTTTTAAATATTACAGCAATCAAAATTATAGTACATGTAGAGCATTTTTAATAATGAATAAGTAAAATGTAAGTCTGCTATTTTCAAGAAGAAGAAGATATGACTGGCAAAAATATTACCTTTTGTTCCTAGATTGCACCTAAACATGAATATTAACCAATGTAACTACAATTTGATTTTTCAGTTAAAGTAACGATACCATAGTATATTTTTAAATTTAAAATATTACAAAGTATTTTTGTAAAATAAGTTACAAATGAAAGACATCGACAGACTTCTATTCTAATATATTTCAACGTTTACGGTTTTAAAACTTTCAATGCAGCCAAATAGAGAGATATGATCGTACAATTAAGTATGCAGAGTGGACTATTAACGCTTCAGGTTCTGCATTGTGTGCAGTATAATAAAAATTTGCAGTCTGAACATTTTTATATTTCAGTGTTAAGCGATGAATAATTAGGATCATTATGAATCTTAACTTTTTATAATAATATATAAACGAGTAAGAAAAGAAACATAAATGACAGCTGTGACTATAAGTAAAGAAGATAGCCACATATGTCTTTTTATGTGTAACTAGAGGACGACAGAGACAGTTATTTTAAATATCCGGGAGCAATGGTAAAAAATTGTTTGACTCAAGGATATCTTTATCGCACAATGAAGTCCGAATTAAGAAGTGGTTTAGCTTTGAACGGTTTATTGCTAAAATTTGCTGAATACCTTTAATTATAATAACAGTGTTGTTTTAATTATTTTAAGTTAAAACAGATAGTTTAATAGACTCTAGTAGTATATGAATTTAAACGCTCATGACTGGATTTGTGCAATTGCTCAACTTAAAAACTTTAGATGCATAGTGTAGAATTTTGGATATTTTTTATGATGAGCTCATTTGCTATTTTCGTATATATTGGGAGGATATTTTTTAATTTCATACCTATTTCTGTTATCTTTTATTCATTAGTGATTCTGTAAGCTTCCATTCAATTTGATTCTGCATATTTGCCAGGCAAAAAAATAGAGTCGAATTGTCACATAACTATCTTTAAATTTATAACCACTCCTTAGCTGTAAATCTTTAAGGACTGTAGTTAAAAAAATGCTTTAAAATTTCAATAGAATTCTCATGTCACTTGTAAAAGATATTCACTTCATTGACTTATCCGACCCACATTGAGACTATTAACTAGCGTCGCGCCTGTCGTGGGCAAACTCGAGGGAAATCAATATACAAATTTTGCATTTTGTCGTCTCCGATATAAACAAAGGTACATTTTAAATATATACCTGACTGTGACTAAAATTACCTTTATAAATAAATAATTGTCGTTTCTGCACTACCATTTTTTTCGACGCCTTAATACTAAGTCGATATATCCAAAACTTTGGCTAGTGGCTACTGGAGATTATTCTGCAAGCTAATAAAATAAATAATATATCCTTTCTTGATAATATATGTGTCTTTATTTTGCGATTCACTCGAACAGCGATAAACGAATGGTCCAGGCATTGTGATTGAGATCCTACTTAGGATATTTGGGCACATTCGGGCTTTGTTTTGAAAGTACCATTATTAGTAGTATGACAACCATTTACAAAACCATTTATTATACAACACTATATAAAACTATATGTTATGCAATTATAACAATCAATTACTATCAAATATTATATTGATTTTAAAAACCTGTATAACTGAATACATAATTAAATTATAATGATTTGCATAACAATGCAGCATCGATGTTAGTTTAATCATAATAAAATTCTCCATGTAAATACCCTCATGACCTATAAATGGTATATGTAAGTGTATATGAAACAAAATATTAATTTCATCGTTATAGGATACTTAAAAGTTTTATAGGATACCTATTTTAAAACTTTTAAGATCTGACTATCTATTCTTTATTACCTCTTTAATGTAAGACAATTGTTATTTTTAATATATATAAAACTATAAAAAATAATAATATTTAAAATTTAAAGTACATTTGTAAGCAGGACATATTTCTTACATCTTATTATGAGCAACAACTGTCATTCCAGGACATAATTTATTTAGTGACCGTGATTGCTAATTTCTGTCAGTGGGAAATTCGTTTCATAACATAATGGTTCTCAAAATACAGTTTGGCAATAATTTGTTATATGTACAAGCCCTTAGCAAATTGCAACTATGCAGCGTCATCTATTCATAGCAACATCGATTCACACGGTACAAATATGCTGCGTCAAACGAGTCGACACGAGGCAAATATGCTTCATCAACGGGAACGGTTTCGACGAACCAAAAGGAGGCCGCTGCCATCCGACGCTGCACTTTACTGGGAAGTTTCCATCGTGTTGAATTACTTCATTACGATAATTTCAATGTACCTCGGTCATTCCATTTCTCGCATCGAAAGGAGTCAGACTAGGTTTAGCTTTAGCATAAGTTAAATTGTAAGTTTTCATATTTTATTTTAATTAAATTTATATCCAATAATTTTGAGTTTTTTGGGTCCTCCGACGGCGACTACCATAATTGGCGCAGTCGGTAGGATACCTAGGGTACAGCTAGGATCTAGAATAGATACTAACGTGCCCGGTATCTTGGAACCTGGAGTCCCGTGCTGGAGGAAAATCCGAAAATCGATCCGAAGAACCAGAATGAAATCCATGTGAGTACACTTAAGATTATCCTTGTGTGGTTGCTCTCAATATCCTTATAAGTGTCCTTTTTAGTTTCCAAGATTTTTCATCCTAAGTACACTACCCCTAAAGGGCCTGCACGTGCACAAATTGCTCGTAGGCTCAACTTGGATAGCTATAGAAATATTAGTGTAGATTTAGATAAGACCGTAGATTCCTCGTTAGACTCGATATTAAATCAGTCCCTCGAGATGGCCGACGTAGACGCAATTTTTAAAGCCCTACGCCTGGTACCCGATTTTGACGGGAACCCGCATATATTACCTAGATTTATCCACTTATGTGACCAAATAGTAGCGGAATATTTAGCTGCAAATCCCGGCAACGAGCTAGCTAAGTTATGCCTGGTAAACGGTATACTTAATAAAATTACCGGGTCAGCTGCACGGATAATTAACTCAAATGGCATTTCTGAAAGTTGGGATAGCATAAAGAATACTCTAATTAATAATTTTTCGGACCAGAGAGATGAGACCGCTTTATATAACGACCTTATGTTGGCTACGCAGGGGAATAGTTCGCCGCAAAGAATTTTACGATAAATGTTTAAATTTATTCAGTACCATTATGACATACGTCAGCCTACATGAGAGAGTGTCGATACCACTATTGAAGCTAAACGTGACTTTGTATAAAAAGTTAACAATGCAGGCATTTGTGCGAGGTTTAAAAGAGCCTAGGCTCTCGTATCAGATGTATGCGTCCAGATAGTGCTGAAAAAGCCTTAGAGTTCGTGCAAGAGGAATTGAATGTTATGTACTACAAAACCGTAATGATTCAATTTCGGAAAGAAGTCTCAAGGTTTTCAATTACCCAAACAAGTGCCAATAGTTCCTAATATCTTACCGCGTTTAAACCATTCAATTCCGTTGCTCGACCACCACAATTACCCAATTGGCAGCCCCTCAACAGACGTGGAAGCTAATTTCCAGCAGCCTCTGCCATCTAGACCAATAATATGCCTACGCGCACTCAACAAATGTTCCGTGCGCCACCGCCTAACTCAATGCGCTGCAAAATAAATTCTAAATTGCCCCTAGATATATACCACAAAATCAAGGCCTAAGCCTATGAGTGGTGTCAGCCACTACGTTACCTGAGAAAGGCCTGCGGGTAACCAACTTTCCGGTCATGATTGGCACAAATGGCAATCCCCGCCTTCTAACTATTTTAAAACGAAAGAAATGAATATTAATGAAGTTGATAACTATAGTGATTTTACTACCCTGATTATTATATGTACGACCCCCCATGGTTATTATTTGTGTGATCCTCAAATGTTTATCCCACAGAAGTGATTTTTATGATTGTGCAACCTCGAGTAATTATATCGAGCCCGGTTATGACGTGATTGACGAGTGCCCTTCAGGTAACTCGAGTGAACCTCAGCCCTCTAGTAGTTCGGGAGAGGAGCAGAATTTTCGGGATCGTACAAATTCGAACAGCTTAAAATAGAATTGAATTTGCAAACTCAGAGACAGCTTCCATACATACAAATTTTGGATCCACCGTTAAAACTACTTATAGATACAGGCGCAAATCAATCATTTATCTGCCCTGGTGCTATCGAAATGTTCTATTCGAATTTGCCGCTTAACTTTGACCCGTTCGAGTAACCAATGTTCATGCCACCTCAAGGAATAATTATTCTATTAATATTCCTTGTTTCTCAGAGTTCAATGAAGCGGACGACATAAAATTATATATTTATAAATTTCATAATTATTTCGACGGCCTTATCGGGTTGGATTTATTAGAAAATTTGAAGCTAAAATCGACTTAAAGGACAAAGTGCTTATCACACGTAACTCGACCAATTCTATTTACATGTATAATTCATGCAACGGAATTGGTACGAAGAATTATCCGGCCAACTCCATCTAAAATAGTTAGAATCCGATAAATTTACATGACGGTGAATGTTTAATTAACGAACAAACTATTTCTAATTGTATTATAAGGGAGTGTCTAACCACCGTATGCAATAATCGCGATGTTTTAGAAATTACTAACCCGACGCAGCACGATTTAATATTTTCCCTAGACCAACCAATTCAAGCCGGAGTCCATCAACGTTCAATGTTCTCAAATCCGTCAGACTCGTCGCGCGCGGCCGATGTCCTATCTCGCTTACGCACGGATCATTGAACGTGAGGAGCGCGCTAACTTAGAGCGGTTATGTCAAATTATGCTGATGTATTCTATATCGATGGTGAAAAGTTAACCTTCACTAACAAAATTAAGCATAGCATTAAGACAACTGATGAGATACCGGTATACACAAAAAGTTATCGGTACCCGTATATACATAGAGATGAAGTTAGGGACCAGATAAGCAAGATGCTGAATCAAGGCATTATCCGACCATCGGAATCCGCGTGGAGCTCACCTATATGGGTGGTTCCAAAAAAATCCGACGCATCCGGTAAAACTAAATGGCGTGTCGTCATAGATTTCCGCAAACTAAACGAGAAAACTTATGACGATAAGTATCCGATACCTAACATAAACGACGTCCTAGATAAACTTGGTAACTGTCAGTATTTTCGACTTTGGACCTAGCCAGCGGGTTCTATCAGGTTGAGATGAATCCGACGACATACCAAGACAGCATTCAATGTCGAGAATGGTCACTATGAATTTTTACGCATGCCAATGGGATTAAAAACTCTCGTCCACCTTTCAGCGCGTAATGGACAATGTTCTCAAAGACCTACAAAACACTATTTGTCTAGTTTATTTAGATGATATTGTAGGTTTTCAGTACTTCTCTTCAGGAACATTTGGTTAACCTGGAGAAGGTGTTCCAAAAGCTAAGAGATTCTAACTTTAAGATACAAATGGATAAGTCTGAATTTCTGAAACTTGAAACGGCCTATCTTGGGCATATAATTAGTAAAGATGGTATCAAACCTAACCCGGATAAGATTTCAGCAATTCAAAAGTATCCGCTACCTACTACACCCAAAGAAATAAAACAGTTTCTCGGTTTAGTAGGTTATTACAGAAAATTTATTCCTGATTTCGCACACGTTACCAAACCCTTAACGCAATGTTTAAAGAAAGGTAGGAAAATCGTAATTAACGCCGAGTATACAAGTTGTTTTGAAAAATGCAAGCAGCTCCTAATTAATGACCCAATTCTTCAATACCCAGATTTTTCTAAAGATTTCATCCTACAACTGACGCATCTAACCTAGCAATAGGCGCAGTATTATCCAAAGGGCCTCTAGGTGCGGATAAGCCCGTATGCTACGCGTCGCGTACCTTAAACGATAGCGAAACAACTTAGTACTATCGAAAGGAACTTCTGCTATCGTATGGGCGACTAAATATTTCCGACCTTATTTATTTGGACGAAAATTTAAAATCGTAACGGACCATAAACCACTCCAGTGGGTTATGAACCAAAGGAGCCTAACTCTCGTTTAACTCGTTGGAAACTTAAACTCTCGGAATACGATTTCTCTGTAGTATATAAAAGGTAGTAGTAATTGTAATGCAGACGCTTTGTCTCGCATCCAAATTAATAACGAAGAAATCAGTTCAGTTGTTGCAAACCCGTCAGAATTCCACCTTCTGGGGAAAATTCGTCTACAGCCTCGGCTCATACCAGTTTAGAAAATCCAATTTTAGAAGTCCCAATCGTTGCCGAACCATTAAATAAATTTCATAGGCAGATATGTATTACAGTTGTCGGCGATATCAAAAAGCGACCGACGGCTTCTAAACCCTTCGATACGCATACTAGGACATCCGTACAGGTGTCCAAGTCCAACTTAGAATCAGATGTAGTGAATGTAATTAAAGAATATGTCAATCCAAAGGTAAAAACCGCGTTGCTTATTAATCCACCGCTTGCATTTTACGATATCATACCTATTATTCAAAATAAATTTAAAAACTCCGCTATGAATTTAGTGTTATCAAAATTCGAAGTGGAAAATATAAAAGAATACCTCAGGCAACAAGAAATAATAAAGCATTACCATGAGGGTAAAACCAACCACCGCGAATAAACGAATGTCATCTCGCATTATCCGTCGATATTATTGGCCTAAGATGAAGGACGATATCACAAAATTTATTAATAGTTGTACGGTGTGCGGTCAAGCAAAATATGACCGTAATCCCATTAGACAACAGTTCAACATAGTTCCCCCGGCTACGAAACCATTCGAAATTGTTCACATGGATCTGCTTTCAATTCAAAACGAGAAATATTTAACTATTGTCGACGTATTCTCTAAGTATGCTCAAGCATACCACATTCGCTGACAGCAGTTAAGCAATCAGCACCTTGCAAGCCTTACTTAAATTTTGTACGCATCACGGTTTACCGCTAACAATAGTATCAGATAACGGCACTGAATTTACGAACCAGTTGTTTAGCGAATTCGTAACTCTGCATAAAATAAACCATCATAAAATTTTGCCACATAGTCCAAACGATAACGGGATCGTAGAGAGGTTTCACTCTACATTGCTGGAACATCTTCGTATCCTAAAATTAACTCACAAAGATCAAGATATTTCTAATCTAGTCCCATACAGAATCTTAGCTTACAATAGTTCGATCCACTCGTTTACCAAGTGTAGACCGTTCGATATAATAACCGGCACTTTGATCCGCGCGATCCTTTTGATATTGATATGTCTAAGCATTTAATGCAACAATACATGCAAAATCACCGAGATAGTATGAAAATTATATACAATACTATTAATGAGTCATCGTTACATAATCGCACTAATATCATAGAAAATTTAAATAAGGACCGCGAACCAGAAATCGAATACCAACCTGATCAGCGCGTCTTTATCAGCAATCCTTTGGCAAACCGTCAAAATTAGCGCCGCGATATAGTCAAGATAAAGTTCTTGCGAATCTACCTATACATATTTGTACATCCAAAAACGTGGCCCCGTGAGGAAAAATCGATTAAAACGAGTCCCTAAAGTGCCCAATTGTTGCAGGGTGCTACTGGTCCTGATTGCTCATTCGATAACGGCTCTGGATATCAATCAAGGGATAACGCTTGAGAGTCTCGACGATGGCCCCGGGATACTTCCTTTTCGACTAGGAGCAACCAGGCTAATTACTCACTACCATGCATTTTTACAGTATATTGAACTTAAAGATATACGCGATAAAGCTCATATGTTGCAAATTCAATTATCGGATTTCAAAAGTCAGTTGCATAATCATACGTACATGCTATATGAACTCCAAATAGAATATTTATCGTCTAAATTAAATAAAGTTTATACTCATTTAAAAACATTAGAACCAATGCGAACAAAAAGAGGTCTCATTGATGGTTTAGGCTCTATAATTAAGACTATCACGGGCAACCTGGATTATTCAGATGCAGTACGATATGACAATGCTATCAAAATTCTTCAGAATAATGACAATAAAATTGCCAATCAAGTAAATGCACGCGTAAGTCTAAACACCGAATGGATGGCTCAGCATTCGAAAATTATAACTAAATTAGTAGAAAATCAATCCAAAATTAATGTAACCTTGCAGCTCATCCTAAATACCCAAGCTCAACGGGATTCAAGTCTTATAAAATACATGAGATTTGCTCAACAGCTAAGTATAATTACAGAAAATGTAGATGATATATTAGCCGAGTTAACAAGAATAGAGAATATTTTAGCGTTTATTCGTGCATCAAGCACACATCATTCTATTATAAGTATTGAGGTTTTAGGTTACATGGTTAGAAATTAGAATCAATATATAAAAGCAACATATGTTAGACTTAGAACTAAGAGAATACTACGAAATAATTAAGCCAGGGTATTATTTTTCGGGAGACAGAATAGGTATAATTTTAAAATACCTATATTTTCCCGCGGCACGTTCGACTTATATAAACCGTCCGTCGCTCCCAATAAATACTGGCAGGCCCTCATCCTCCTTATCCATTGATAGCAACAAACAGGGATGGTTATGTGTACATGGAGGCTGAATGCCCGAAGTACGGTAACTGGTACCTCTGCGGAGATAAGATGGACCATCAACTTCTGGCATCAAGCGGACTGCTCCACGCGCTCATAATTAACCAATCTTTTGGCGGAAGCTGCGAGATGACCACCGTAACTCTATCAAGGATCGCCTTGGAGGAACTCGATCAGAAGCATTACGTCATATCATTCCCTAATATGACGAAGATACGTGTGCAATGCTCACGTGAGGACTACAACAACGTCATCGGTACCTACCTGGTCACCATCCCGGCTAACTGTTACCTACTACGGCGGAATTTACCATCACCAACAGCAACGAACAAGTTGAAGGAACGCCTTTGAAGATCATGGGAATACCAGATGACACAACGAGCTACGTAAGCACATCTTCTCGTGTTCACCTGAAATCAATTGATCTCAAGAGGTTGCAGGAAACTCAACATCATATTCTGGTGCAACCGGCTCTACAAGTCGAACAAATCTCGTCGAATTTCCATACCATACGACGATACCATTTGTGCTATTGTGTCCATAAGCTTACTCATCATCCTGATCGTAGCAACACTAAGACATTGTGGGATGTTGCGATGCTCTAAAGAGCCCTCTGAGGTGCCAGCCCGAGAGGACGTCTATTCGCAGCCTGCAAAACCTGGACATAAGACAGCAATGCTTCCTCATCTCAAGTCTCAGAAGTAGTTGCTGTTCTCGGGGAGGTGTTATATGGTCAAGCCCTTAGCAAATTGCAACTATGCAGCGTCATCTATTCATTGCAACATCGATTCACACGGTACAAATATGCTGCGTCAAACGAGTCGACACGAGGCAAATATGCTTCATCAACGGGAACGGTTTCGACGAACCCAAGAGCGCTGCCATCCGACGCTGCACTTTACTGGGAAGTTTCCATCGTGTTGAATTACTTCATTACGATAATTTCAATGTACCTCGGTCATTCCATTTCTCGCATCGAAAGGAGTCAGACTAGGCTTAGCTTTTAGCATAAGTTAAATTGTAAGTTTTCATATTTTATTTTAATTAAATTTATATCCAATAATTTTGAGTTTTTTGGGTCCTCCGACGGCGACTACCATAATTAATTCAAGCCAAGCGAAACGTTACGGAAAATTTATTTACTTTTAAATAAACGAGTCATAACACTTTACTAGGTTTAATGAGCCCACAAAACGCGATGTTATGGATATAATGAGCTCAAAACTGCTTTGTATTTAACTAGCAAAATATTAAGAGATAAAACACAAATAATATTTAATTAAAGCGAAGGTGAACAAACTCACGACTTAAACCATTATCAATATTTCAATAATGCTCAAGTATTAATGCGATCCTTTAATAAATCTTTATATATATTGCATGTATGAATTTCTTAAATGTTCTGATGAGTTTATCTGAATATAAAAACCCATTTAGACTCTAAATAAAATTGTCTGTTACTCGTTATACTTTAACAAAAAAGTATGATCGACTAATGTAATTTTAGCCTCTTTGATATCATTATCATTATAATCATGTAAGCCTTGTTTTAGCTTACTGCTAGACATAGGCCTTTCTAATGCGCACCTTCTACATTTTTAGGTGGTTTTGGACCGTATCCCATCACGCTTGTCCAGTGCGCGTTTGTGGTAGACCGACTTTTACATGCCCATCCGACGCAGGATCATCTTACTATTCAGACAATTGGTCGATCGCCCAGATCGGCCCAAATGCCTAACCAACTTTTTTTGAATTGCCTACGCAGGCGAGCAGTCAGGCCGCCTGAAGGGAAGAGGTCACCATCTCAATGTCTTGCATCAGCAACACTAGTGGTATCACCAACACGCTGCCTACTGTCAGACATAGGAGTTAAGTCGGTTACCCAGTAAACAGCTGGCTACGTATCCTCCAAACTGGAACTCAACAGGTTTTCAGACTACTGCTTGGTGGCAGAACAGCACCGCAGGTGGTACAGAACTCAGACGGTCCCTAAAAAGGGACCAACTACTAGTGAACTAGAAACAACAATGAAAATTTGTTGAGTCCCGCAGAATACAAACCCTGACCTCCGGTTTATAAAGCACACGCCCTTACCACTAGGCTATAGATATCATCTCGTAATTAGTTGTGAAATAAGTTGTGCAATTGTTAATGCTCCTCCGAACAGCCGCTCTCCCTATCCTCCGTGAATCGGCGGGCCGCACCACCGATGCGGTGGAGTGCCGTGGAATAGGGGTCATTCGACATGGTGTCGTCGATCTGTCCTCTTCTTCAGCCGATATGAAGCAAGCGGCGGAGCTTAACATCGCCTGCTGGGGCTGGGAGTTGCGTCCAGCGTGGACTGATACTCCTGCCGTCTTTGCCCCAGCAAGGACGGGAATGCGTAGGAATTTACCACGATAAATTATGTTGCGTGCATCGCTGCAATTTCTTTATTTTTTGATTTGCGTATTCTGGTTCTTGGTGATCGGTTTAAATCATCAATTAACATTTTAACGGTTTCCAGTCCATCAATTTACAGCGCATCAATCTAAACATTAACATTCGAGTTCACTACGCCTTTGCAAAATATATTTTTCACGAAATTTACTTACAAAGTTGAAACATAAAGTGACTGCATTTCCTTTTTTGCAAAGCAGAAAAACTTATTCGCGTCTATAGCGTTTTTCAAGACATATGTCGTAATAAATATCTGCTTGCGAAAGCAAAGTTACGGAATAAACACAAAAAATTTTGACAGATGTAATATAGTATAATACACTTCAAATTGTGAACTACAAAAAAGCTTAATAGTGGCAAAACTAATAATTGAGTTTGTGGTTTAAGATAAAACTAACACTGTAGAGTTATAAAAAGCCAAAAAAATAAACACATTTTTACTTGTTACTATGTTAACAATTATAATAGTTTAGTTATTGTATCATTTGTATGGGTTGGTTTTCTGTACACAGTGTGACTCAAGTTCAACGTTCTGCATTTTAAGATCCCTTAAATGCTTACAAGCTAAATAATACTTCTTGTGTCTTTATTATTACAATAAAATAAAAATAAAAATTTCATGTGTCGATCTTAAAGTAGTTTCAAACATAACTTTTATAAGTCTACAAATATAAACAGGATCGTTACTCGTTGGCATTTTGCTATTCTTCTTCCTTGTGCTACGGCTCTGAACATTAGAACTATTATTTTGTAGAAATATCTGAATAAAGTGTCCTATGTCCAGCAGTGGACTAACACAGGCTGATGATGATGATCTGAATAAGTCTGAGAGTCAGTTATTGCCAAGCTGTCGATTACATGTCTATAACAATGCACTCGTTGCCACGGTTTTATATCGTCTTCACGAAACTTTTGGTGTAAATAATGGATTATTGTTCAGGGAATTCTATTAAAACAAAATAAAGAATCGTATCGAATTAGAAAAGTAAAAGACTCAATTTATCAAATCAAATAAAGATACATCATAAATATAATTTACTTATTTCTGCTAAAATACATCTTAAAGACAAATATTGAATTAGACTGCCAAAGCAAATACTTGCATCGTATTAAAATAACCCACGGGATGCTTTAGTAGGCCTTTCGTAACGTTATAATGAAAGCCTTTGGTACTCATAATTGAATACAATTTCACCGTGCTCTTGCGTAGGAAATGGTAACATCTCGTTATAGGAATAAAGTACATCCAAAAGCTTTTCACTAATGAGATTCCGTTCTAAAATAATGTTTTTGTAAACCAGACATTTGCTTAAATTCCTATCATTTTTGGTAAAAATTTAAAGCTTGTTTTAGGCACTCTTTCTTTTAGCACAAGCACAGAAGCTTTGCTATAACTTTCTTGTTAAAATGCAGACTGTCACTGTTATTGTGTAAATAATTCATGTTAATGTCCTAAAATGTTAGACTACGTAATTAATTAATGATTAAACTTTTGCTACGTGATCGACTGTTATACCACAAAACTGCACGAAGCAATTAATCAATATATGCGACGTACGGCGTACGAACTTTCCGTGCATGAATGCGAAATAACTACAAAAATGATTATTGCTAATGTCGATTATAGGCAACAACGTAGGTAAATAGTAATATTAAAATAGTGTACTGTTATGTAAATTAAGTTAACTTAAAGACGATATTTCAATGCTCTTTTTTTGTTTCACTAAATATTGTTACTTTAGTTTTGCTGATTTAGATCAAGTCTAAACAGTTTAAATTGGACAGATAAAGTTAGGTAAACCAATTTTACGCTATAATGGTACCTACGGTCGTCTCAACTTTATTTAATTTCAGAGTGCGGAGAAGAAGCGTGTTGTGGATCCTCCAATCAGATACAATCAATGCAACGCAAATTAAAACATAAAAAGTTGCTCTAGTATGCTGAATGCTCCCACATTTTAAGAAAACAAGTAAAGGTTGACTTCTGGAACATAAACTTTTATTTTAGATTTTTTATATGTATTCTATACTAGCAGCCTAAAATTCAACGTAGCAGTGCATCATCTTTAATCGCAACTCGGAAAATGGTGCAAAAAACTTTGACGGCCTGTCAGAGTACAGCAATATCTGACAGAAATCATTAACTATAATCGGGCGCTGAATTGATCAAATTGTTGATCTGTATTTTATTAGCGTCTTTTTATAAATAAAAAAAGTATCTTTTAAGATAAAATATTTAACGATTACGGGTAAAAGCTATACATATAATAAGATTTGAATGTGTGTGGTCAACTTTTAAATAACCGTTGTTAAATTATTTTAAACATTTTGATGTAAAACCGAAACAAATTATTATTTTTTTAACTTTTGTCTGTCCGTCTTTTTGTTATTCTGGCTAATCTCTGGAATGACTGGTCTGATTTGAAGGGACCTTTACTGGAAAATAGTTGATGTAACTCGGAGTATGTTAGGATTTTAAAGAAAAAATTAAGAGTAATTTAGTATTTTTTTTCAATCACCACGCAAAGAAAGTAAACGCGCAACAGCTATTTAGAAATAAGGTATCATTCATTTATTTTCAACATAATTACCAATTTATCCCAAATATTATCAAATACTTCAATGGTATTCTTGTCTTATCTCGCAAAACTTTATTAGAATTTTAAATTCAAGTAAAATTACATAACCTTAAGTAAGTAATGAAATGTTTGATCGAAATGTTTAGAATATAGAGAACCATGAATAACATTTATGTCTGTTAATTTAGCTAAACTTAAGTTACGCCAGTTAATAGCTTTTAATGACCTGTGGATGGCTAGATCTGTTCCGAATGGCTCTAGTGCAGACGGAGCTGTATTGGCAATTAACGATACTCACGCACTCGATAGTAAACAGTCTAGATTAAAGTAAATACAATGCATAATTGTTTTTAAGAGGTACGTAATATAACCTTTAATTCATAAAATAAGAGAAAGTGCAATAAAAAGTGATCTTGTAAACTTTTTAAATTTTTTCGATTACCGAATATACATCTTTACCATCAACTCTTATTTTTATTATGTATAACAAATGCTTTATCGATGTTCTATTCATATGTTCATATGTTGATTATAATAAGTTTTACACGTATAATTTAATTGAAGAACGGATGTTCAAGAAAGTTATAAGCTAAATAAAAGTTTATTAGAAAGCGCTTGCAAATATGTAAATAGAAATTGCAAGGCGACAAACTATATATAAGAACGTCATTCACAGCCATTTTAATGGCCCTCTCGAAGCTTTGATGTATGGATATGGATTTTATTCAAAAGTCCTACTTTTGTACAGCTTCTGAGGCTTTTAAATGAGCCCTGCTTTCATTAGTTTTAAACTTCACTATTTCCATGTAATATAAACATACCTGGTTGTTAGAAAAATATGTTGTTGCTTTGTATTGTTGAAAAATACGATCCGATTTAAGTAACTCTTATATTAGTAATTATTTTCTAATTATCGACATTTGAGAACATGATTCAGAACTGTGCGATAACCTAATATAATAACGCCATTATGGCAATAATACTGGCATTAATGTCATTTTAATAACGAAGCATACAGTCGCCGAATGCCGCAATCTTTATTAAATTGAATTGTTTTATTATTCATAACAATCATCAATGTCAAAAAATCCGATCAGAATGACACTTCAGCTACGATTGCAGGCAACAAATCTTCGTAGCTAATAATGGCCTCATTGTGTAAGCGTAAGAGGGTATTTTCTCTTATCACTCGTATCTTTATAATCATTGAAGAGGAGAAACTGAAGTATTCACCTTAAATTTCCATTTCGAAGTGAGATACCTATAACTGTTTTTACGCCAGCTGCTAACATCTTTAGTGACATGGGCATCGAAGGCTCTTTCTGCTCTCCTAGTTTTAATTTGTAATGACTTCAGTGAAGATAGTTGTATGCTTAAACAGAACTTTGATCACCTTAAATTAGATTGACAATTTCATAGGCAATATACAGTATCGTATTAGCTTCGTTCGACTACAAAGTAAATCGGTTAGCATTAAATTACAGTTTATTACATTTTCCTGGTCTGTTGTAGAGAGGATAGTAATGTTCTTACGGAGAGTAGAAGAAATCGCAAGATTATTGTGAAAGCTTAGCGATTTAGTACGTCAACCAAACAGTGTGACAGGATAGCATAAGCCTTATCTATTAAGGCCAAAATAGACCGCGTTATCTAAAAGATGGTATTTAACAAATCGACTGATAATTACGTTTTTTCCAGAACGTCTACAGTTCATAGGGCTTTATTTGCGTTGAAAAAACATGTTTTCGTACACAATGGTAATAAAATATTAGCTCCTTGTAACTTCTCCAAAAAATTGAACCCTTTATTGTTCACATGATGACAATTTTATTTGTTTTCTTATTAACTAATTTCTTTTTCATTAGTACGATAAAGATGGACCTTAAGATAACATTAAATCGCGTCCGGTCATCCATCAATCAATAATGATTTATCTTTTGACAGTTCTATTACGGTATTAGTTAATTAATCAATTGGCGGAAAGAAATTTGTAATCCTAAATACTTAAGTAAAAATGCCTTTCCTCGCTATATATTTAAAAAAATTTTGAAGTACCGGTAGTCGGTACCCGATTGTTATAATCCCAGACTAAGTTATAAGATTTTATAATACTAAGTAACACGTGATATAAACTGTCTCTTGTAATTCATAAAGTATACTTTATATCTATGTGTAAAAGATTACATGACAGACGATTGGAAAATCGCTGTAATCTGCTTATCTCTTTTGTTAAAATAAAATGTCTGTTCTAATATTAATATGTTATAAACGTATATACCTAATAATGCTAAGTTGATGGAGCTAATTATATATATCTTTCTGTAAAAGAATTCTATTAATTTTGTATAGATAAGAAGTAACAGTAACGCTGTTTGCTAGGCTTTTAAATCTTAGCTCCCAGTTTGTTAAACAAACTATACACACACAGGACACAGTACACACATGACCAAGTTTCTAAACAGAACTGACTAAGTCGCCTTATTTCATTTATGGAGTAAAAAATTTATATGGTTGTCTACTGTAAAATATATATTTAACAATGTAGTAATGTACAGGAAGACTGAGGATGCTGGTAGCTCAGGATTGTACTTATCGTCGGCTCATGGCCCCCCATGGCTTATTGTTAACACAGTGACTGGATTTCGTATAAAATTAATATTGCCATTGGACAAAATGCAACCAACCCTGTTTTTTACTTAATATAAGGTTTTTAAACTATTTTTATGATTGTAATGCACTATATTTGATTTATAAAATTCATAGGAATATAACTATTCGAAGGGGATATAACAGATTCTGAAAATTACAAAGTTTGTACATTAAATACTCATCAATTGTTTTGTACTTTTGAGACAGCAAAAATGAGGCGAAAAATCATTTAGAAAGAGAGAAAACAGTAAAATTTTGTATCTCTTAATTTTTTAATAGAAAATTATCTTCCTTTTAAATCTCACGTTACAAGTAAAGTAAGACTTCTATTTTTAAGCAATTTAGTATTTTAAGAATTGATATTGTTTGTAATATAGCAGTTGTGAGTTATAAATATTATGCTATTATAACTGATATTTTATACATGTACTCTTTTTTTAAACTATTTTTCAAGTAAGTAAAAGTTTACAAAGAAAGCTCAACACTTCCCACTTTAAAGTTCTACGACTTCTCACGCAGCGAAACGCTAACACTCACAAAAGAAAAGTTTGAATCACGTTAAGAATGTATCACGAACCAAAAGAATTGCCCTAGCACATAAATTATTCATATTGAAACTTGCAATAAAAATACATATTTTCCTCGTGTTAGGGTTTATTGTGACTACATATATTTTTTCAATGTTGTTGAGGTTTAATTTAAAAATCAAAAATTATTTTAATATATAATTTTAGATTTTTTAAATTCATTATTAAATATTACAATTATATCACAAGATTTCCGACTCTCCCTAGAGTCCATGTTCACAAGGCAGAATTCCCGAAGAATGTAAAAATTTAATTATTAATTATGTGTGGCATTCGCATTAGCCACAAAAATATGATATATATATATATATATATATGAATTTATAATTATATATAACATATTATTAAATTGAAAAATAATAAAAAATGTTATAAAAGGATATTTTCTAGTTTCGCTCACATATGTAGGATATATTTACGTCCTTCCCTTTCTTTGCTGCCCTTTTAGACCATAAAGAAATGGAGATTATTTGTTAGTTAGTTACATAAGAGTAAAATAAAAGAAAAACGGCTGCCCGCAAACAATATTTTTGTTTTATTATAACAAATCCAACATCCATCCTTGATCAGCCTGTGATAGTCCACTGCTGGACATAGGCCTCCCCTAATACACCCCACCTAATACCTAATACACCCCTAAACCCCTAATGGATAATAAGGGGGTTTGGACCGTATCCCACCACGCTGGTCCAATGCGGGTTGGTGGTTGGATCAACTTTTTACATGCCCATCCGATGCATGGATCATCTTACTTTTCAGACGATTGGGTGATCGGCCCAGATTGCCCTAACCAACTAGAAAACTATTAAAATTTGTTGAGTCAGCAGGATACGAACTCACGACCTCCGGTTTCTAAAGCACACTCCCATTCCACTAGGCTACGGAGGCAGTTTTTATTCTTTACTATTTACTTTCTTATATGCTGCTTCAGAGAGTCCACCTTTCGCTAATTTTGCCTACCGATATCCCTTCTCATCACAGTTGTCCTATTTTGACAGTCAGAAAAGACTTTTACTCTTAAAGATGCGGTATACAATCAGCCCCGAATTTTATTTTACAGCCTTATACACAAATAATGACAATAAAAATAAAAATATTGATTACGGATTTCTCTGAAAAAGTTAGGTGTTTTACTATATACTCCTCCACGAAACAAGGATAAAAACACTTTTCAAGGTAACTTGTCATAACCTCTCACCTACGAAAACTAAAGGTTTTTTTGTAATAAAGATTTCAAAAACATGTCATACTGAACCCAACAGTTCTCTTTTATAAGTGACTCTAATAGTTATAACAATCAACTGTTGTTCTACTCAGAAAAAGCCATAGAATGTAATATATCAGTATTGCATATTCTACTCACGTTATCACTTTTGTAACCCGACTAAGGCATATTATTTATGTCAATAACTTAACTACATTTTTTTTCCTTTTATAATTCCGCTCTTAAGAGATTTTCTGACTTGTTAATCGTGTGATTATGCTATAACTATCCCCTTGCTCTTATAAATCTTGCATTTTTATAACTTCTGCTATATGCGGCGGAAATTAAACGAAATAATTTATTATGAAACAAAAGTTGTTAATGTTATGTACAATAGTTCTATTCCAATACGTAAAAAAAATATTTAGTGAGAAAGCTTTATTATATCCTAAAAAAATAAGATTATTTATGAAGAAAAAAAGTAGTTCAAAGACATTACAAAAAATATTATACAACAAGCCCAGCTAAGTCAAATAAATATTGTATTAGTAAAATAAATATTGTATGTGCTTAATCAGAGTGCAAAGCTCTTTTATCTATTTTGTTCCTTAAAAAATTAAGACGCTTGTTTAACAAAATGTATTTATTAAGCACTTTATTAAGACAAGTGCCGATATTCTAATTTTATAGGCCTCGCAAATGTACTGGCAAATAATATGTATAGCCTGATAAACGGTACCGCCACCGTCATAACGTTTAAATTAAATAGGTGATTCCTCCTAAATATTATATACTTGCATGAAACTCTTATATATGTATCTCAAATGCATATTATTGTTGGTAATTATAATTTAAATGCACGAAGCAACCCTGCTCTGGAGGCGTTAGTTTGCGTTAGCATGTGCGCCTGAGAATGGACTCTTCATTATTTTACTCAGAGCTTGGTTTCTGAATGAGTTTTAAACTGACAATGGCAATAATACAGGACGATGGTAGGGACACGCCTTCCCATAAGAAAAGCAACGTAGGATGCTACAAAATCCACTCACTTTCACTACATCCCAGAGGTTCCCTAGTGAAAAGGACATTTACTTTTAAAAATATGTCCTGAATCGTGCGTATAATTTTTAATAATTTGTCGTAATTTTGACATTGCAAATAAGATGGGGTAAGCTGAGACACCTATATACGTTTAACTTGCTGCATCAGACTCTAACGGCACAGTAGAAATCTTGTGGATATTTTCTACAGACAATGTTAGTGTTTCTTGCTAATGAGCGGATTTTTTGGAGGCACAGAAACCTAGAAATAAAAGATTCTATCATGCAACAAATAGTGCAAACTGACATAAGATCATGACAACAGTTTCAGCTTGAAATTTAATTCGAAAGTATACATGATAAAGTAATTTTAGCACATTTTGATTTTAAAGATCTCGATTTTTATAAATTTAACCGCTATTGATAATATTTAATTTATAGATAAATTCTAATAAAACAATCTTAATAATTTTCAAGGAATAAGTAAGGTAATAAGTAAATATTTGGTTACACATGATGTATACTTGAATAATATCCTACAAAATAAAAATCTCAAGAAAATATTTAAAATATATTTAAGTCTGGTTTTAGTCCTATAATTGGAGCTTTAAGTTCAAATTTAATTTTAAACTTCAAGCTCTGTTCAAGATGGAATTTCTAATACTAAAGTCACATTAATATTTAAACATCAATAGTAGTTCAATTGACCTCGGTCACCAATTATGAAATTAGATGGAACTCTATACTATACAGGTAATATTGCGTTTGTATATTTGTAATTCTTTTATATTGTAAGAATGATTTAATTTATATATTTCCATTGTTGGAAAGATATATATATATATTGTACAAATTTTATAGTAACATGTACATATATGTAGATGTTACCCTAGAATTTGTTATTCGTGTATATTTTAGAGAATTACATTGTGAAGCGCTCTCTAAGGACGATTCTGAGATAATTTTTCTCACTGGTTTATATCATCGACTTACATTTATTTAATTACTTTTGAGACGTCAAAAACTGTATATGTCCGAAACACAGACTACTTTAATAGTACATATTTCAATCCTCAATCTCACAAATGGTCTAACTATTTTACGTTTTAAAAGTTGTGATTTATCAGCTTAAATGTAGAATTGTATAATTACTATCGATTTTATATCGGTCATGTATTCAAATTATTTTTAATTTACATATCTATTAGCATATTCAATACAAATTTATTTAGATTTCTACTATAATATTTCCCAAAAACTACAAATCTGGCTGGTTCAAAGTTTCAAAGATATATTACTATAATTTCTGCAGTAATTTAACAGAGTTATGTGTTTTAAATTTATTAAATTGGGACTAAATGAAACGAGCTGTATAATAAACGCTGTAAAGCAAATATTTTGTGAGGAAATGAAAAATGCCTTATTAAATGCAAGACTTGTGGGTTATCATGAGTGCCTGTTGAATGTTAACGATGTTGACAGATGCCAGTCTTAACAGAATTCTTTCTCAAATGCAATTCAGACATTTATTATATTTCAAATTTTTAAATACTTTGGTAAAAAATTTAATGAAGATAAATATAGAGGTAATTTTAATTTCTTCTTCTAGAAGCTTTACACATTACATTTTAATTGATGTTGTATCCAGATTTGTCCATAATAAAGCTGCTATATTTCTTTTTAAATTTGGATTGCGCTTGCAATTTTAATTGTTTTTGATATTTTTTTTAATTAAACTCCATTTAATTACAAATTGTAGATATAGGAATACTGTAGGGTTTACTATCTTAAAGCCTTTTAAATTTGTGTATTTATTAAAATGAATATTAAATGCAATTTTATATGTATGTATATAAAATGTTCGTAAGTATTTAGAAAACTGGCTGTAAATAAATAAATTTAAGGAAATGCACATTCAAATAAGTATGTTCAATCGGTGACTCTGATCTGTTCGTGTAAAGGGACCCATTTGAAGCGAATGGAGGAATATAAACTGTCATGCAGTTTAACTACACTTTGTTTTATTTTGTCTTAAAGATAAGACTAGTTGTAAATCTACTTTGGACTTGTAAATCGCTATTGTGTATTTGACACATTTCATATTTTCGAGGATACAATCGATATCCAGTACATATTACATTCTTACTATGTTGATACCTGAATGTATATTTGCATCTATTAATATCACACCCATTTAAATAAATGGGTTTTAATCATGATTTGAGTTACTTATCAACTACTCGGCTGCTCACAACATTATATCCAAGTAAATTACAGCTAGAAATCATCTTATGCTGCCAAGTCCACTGCGTTTATCAAAGTATTAATTAAGATTTAGAAATGTCGATGGCCGTGTAACAAAAAATAAGTCATACTTACACTTTAAATGAAAGAACCTATTGGAAATATTAAAAACATTAAAATTATTAAAACTAAATAGCGTATTTTCAGTAAAGCAGTTTAAACAGTAAATAAATTACTTTATGTGTCCTCTTATCTTAAAGACCAGTTTCTTTTTTTATTATTTTGATAACAAAATATAAGATATTTAAATTATCAATAAATCCGTTGAAATAGTTGTCGTGTAACGATGAAATTTATTTACTGTCCTTGCTTTAGTAGCTTAAATACTATGTTATCGATAATTCATTGCATGTTAATTACATTTAATTTGATTCTATTATTGCTATGCTATTACATATTCACAACTTACTTGTAATAATTTGATGATTTTCGATGACCAAAACACAACAAACAGTTAAATACCATTGAATTAAATTATGATTGCAGTATTTGATTTGTACTAAATTATTTTATATTATTTAACAACAGTTTGATTATTGAAAACAGGAGATGTTCGTGATGCGTGAAGAGTGTTCGTGATGACTCTGATAATCATTATGCAATTTAACGTAGATAATTATGACATGGATGGACCATTTGCTAATAATTTAAATTCTGTTAATGTAAAAATATTGCAGTTAAGCAAATAGTGGAGTGCAAGTTAGCAAATAGTGGAGTTTATTGTATTCAGGCAACAAAATTTTAGTACGTTGCACTTAATAGCAAAATTGAAAGCATTTATGGTTCTATTAAAATGACGTCGTTTTCTCCCATTTTGTTCTATTGCTGGATCCGTAGATTATTATGAGAAGAGAATAAAAATATTCTGCTGGTTGGAATTTAAATATTAGTACTTGGTTTTTATTTGATATCGTTTTTAAAAATTACGTTTAAACCTCTTAAATAAATTGCATTTATAATATTCTAAATGTAAATAATGTTTTCGAATTTTCTAGGCTACTTACTAAAAGTTTACAGGCCAACTTTTCTATTATTAACTGGAAAAGCTCTCTGCAAGCTTTTAATTGACATAAATAATCTTATTATATAATTACAATAATTATAACTATTACAGCAGTAATTTATCACTTTAAGTATTCAGAACTTAATTCTTTCTTATTTGGCTCATTCTTCAGTTTATCGCATAAAGAACTTTACTTATTTAAAGCGATGATTCTCGTTCAATTTATATTTTAATTTCGAGCAATTTGCACGATCGTGGATATTTCAGAAGGGATTGGTATTGATTTAATTTTATCTGTAATTAATAAAAATTATGAAATCAAGTGACTTTTTTTAATGTTTTACCAATTTTACCAATTAAGCTAATCGTAACAAATAAAAATGGAAAAGGTAGCTGTTTCATTTTACTATTATATGGCAAATATGCAGATTCTTCCAATTTATAAAGAAATTAAATTATAAAGAATATGTATATTACTCAGTGGCTTAATATGTGCAAGAAATTTAAAACCTCCTTCCTCAGAGTCCTATTGTTGAAAATTACTTTTTGCTTGGTCTCAAAGAAATTTTTGCAGGATCTCAAATTTGCTTAACTTTAATTATATTGCAAAGTGTTCCAAGGAGCTTAACTATGCAAAATATGCGATGCGATTTTAGTGTATTTCATAGTCTAGCAAGCAACAGAACCTGTTAACTTTCAAGATAGAAAACACTGTAATGAATTATTTACCGTAAACAAGTAAATTGAATAAAAAATAGAGGAACTGGAAACCGAGCTGTGTCGTATAATTGATCATGTCATTAAGCACGCTTATTTTCCTTTTTAGTTTAACTTTTTCCTGAAACTGATTCCGATAATTCTTTATATGTTTGGAAGACAGTGTGTCTCTGTCCCTTTATAAATTTATATCCATCAGCTGCTGTTTTGTCAATGAGGTAAGTAATAGTTAGTATTTTAAAAAGATAAATTTTTTCATGTTTCATTTTATTCTGTTATAGAACTCAAATTAAAAGAATGAATGAATTCTATTAGTCATCAAATCAACAACGAATGATCCAATTATTTGGATAATGAATAGTGAATTATACTAAAGTGTATTTTTTGTTCTTTATGTGGTGTTAGATAAATGTGTTTTTCTTTATCTTTATTATTTCGTAATATGCACTTAGAAATGTTTTGACTTCATTAATGCTTTTACAAACAGCAGCACCGATTGGCATGAATGCGCGAAAAAACGTTGAGTCTCGTAAAATAAAACATGACAGAAAAATACTTACGCTCCAATCAAAGTGTTTAGCTATGATAATTCATAGAAAGAAGAAAATAAGAAACTTTTGTTTATAAAATTAATTATTTATTTCTTTGTTTGTTGTTTTATGTACTATTTCAAAAGTTCAAGGAAAATATTCAATAGACATTCTGAGAAATTTCTTAGAATCTTTCTGCATTTTCCTTTTTTTTTAAATAATCATTTTAAGTTGTTATGATTAGTTAAACCATATGCAAAACGTACTAACATATTAACTTGTAATGGTAACATAAAGTGATTTCGGATAGCATTGTGGGTGGCAGTTCTCAGTGTACAAATGTTTAATGCTCCGGTGAAGTCAGCCGCCATCTGCACGTGAACTAGGTCAGTAAGCTCATGGCGCTTACAGAATGTTGCCCAAAGACAACTTACAAAGTTCAAAAAAAAATTGTGTTGTCAGTTTGATGAACTGAGGTTTGCTCAAAATTGTGTAACACTGCATTTATAATATCAGAATTATTAATGATTTAGGTTTGTAAATTGATTCATCTAGTAAACTGAAATTATAATTGAACAAACAAAAACAAAAAAGGCATGTTGAAGTAATTAAAAACTATAAAATACTATATTTATAGAATAAAACTTTAAGTTTGAAATAAAAACGCATATTTTTTTTCTTTTAAGTGGATTAAATTTGTTAATAAACATAAAATAAAAATTTTACCTTTAACAAATATTTTTTACCAAAATTATATACTAGAATCAAAAAGATGTAAAATTACGCCAAGTTTACAAAAATGGGCAGGTAGGGAAATTCCTTTTGAACCGCCCTTGAACTTCATTTGATTGTTTTTATTTTGAGGAACAAAAAAGTTTTTAGAGTTTTTTGGGATGTTTTTCACCCCGGAAGCCTCAACCATCCGCAACTTTCGAATTCTAAAAAAAAAATAACCAAATTCTTGCAAAAAGAAAAACGATCTAGAGTTGGACGACCGGACAAGCCCGCCGATCCTCCTGCACCGGGCCGTCCGCTTTTACCTGTGGCCACCCTCCCCGACGCCGCGGGCAGGGGGCCGGGAAAGTTTCTTTTCCCGTTCACCGGTTTCGTTGAGATGTAGGGACCCATAAAAAAGTTTTTTTGCCTGTTGCCCGCGAACGTAGTTTAAAATAAAAGCAACCACCCACGGGTATTTATTTTGGAAGGTAGTTTTGCTGATTAGGAGAACTTATTCACCACTTTAAAGGCCAGAACCCCTTTAAGTTAGGACACCCCGCTTACCGGGGGGGGGATAACCCCCTCCCCGGGTGCCCACGCGGTTAATTTTCATTCTAAATCAAAACGAACCCATTAAAAAGTTACAATTATGCAAGTCGCCCTTGAGTGAATAGGCCCAACACTGAGGACCTTAAAGATAAGCACCAGAGGCATCCGGGGACCCCCGCCGCGAACGCCAAATGGGACATCGACAAACAAGCCTAAAATGTCAAAAATCGGGCAGTAGACCGCATTGGAGCCGGGAGGAGTGGGAACCCCAACAACCACCCAATCAATGCCCGATTCCAAAGGAGGCGAGGTCGAGGCAGACGGATGCCAGAAACCATGGGGAACTGACGGGAGGTTTTAGCCCATCCAACGCGGAAAGAAGGAAAAAGGTTCTTCCGCCCATCCAACCCCATCCACCATTAAGCACCAAACCGCGGCAGAGTTAGTCCCTCGGCCCACGCATGGCTTCAGAGCCAACCCCCGCCGCCTCACGGCCACCCCCGCGCCTACAGCCGCCCCACGGCCCTTAACTCAGCGCTTTCGCAACCCACCCCCGTTTTCCCACAGGAGGGACCATTAACGAGACAAAACCGCCACCAACTATATGACCAAGGGGGAATTACTCAGCCCCAACGATTTAAATTTAGCAAATTCCGCAGTGGAATCAAAGACACAGAGACGGGCGCGCACCGCGACGTCATACCCTTCTGCCGAAAAGCAGAATATTAACATTGCGCTCCGGAAGAGCGCGTCCTTCGGACAGTGGCGGACCGCCGAAGGAAACCAACCGAGGAGATCTTCGACTTACCGTCGGAAACATCCCATCTCTTCAGCACAACGGCTGTTCCATCCCGGGACAAAAAAAGCCATAACGGGTTCTTCTTTATTTTTAAAACCAACTGAGGGATATAGAACTTAAACAATAGGATTTCTATCTCAAAGCGTACTCAAACGGGCTTGGGCAGGGCCCAAACCCCAACCTTCGGGAACAGGCCGCAATTGCACCACGACCTTAAAGGGCGGGACCAGGGCCCCAGACCCTCGACCGACAGAAAAAGTCCTGCCATCTGAACCGTTCATTAAACCCAAAGTCCAGGGACACGACCATGGGGCCAAGGCGCCCCGTGGCCACCACCACCTTCCCCATCCCCTCCCCCTTCCCCCCCTCCGCCTGCCCGGCGTGGCAAATAAGGCCCCCGGCGTAGCGCTCCCCGCCAGGGTGGCAACAACCGCCACGAAACCAGGAGGGACCCGAGCGCCGACCATGCGCCGCACCAAAAGGCCCCGAAGACTTCCCAAGGCACCAGAATGGGACTGGGACAAACACGAATTGTCAACACAGTTGACTTCCCGGGTGAAGGTTTAACCCGAGAGATGCCACCGAGGGCAATTCACCCCGCTTAGCGTATCCACCAGAAGGAAAAAATCAAACCATTTGTGGAAATGAATGGTAATACACCACAACTTTTGCAAACAACGGCCCGGGCCGTAAAGCCACGCGCATTTAATTTAGGTCATTAACGTAAACGGTCTCGAATCAAAGACGAGATAGCCGAATTTCTACGCGAAAACGAGTCGACTGTTATAGCAGGAGACATTCCTTAAACCGAGCAGACCTTTTCCGAAGGTCACCAACTACAAAATCATAAGAAATGACAGAATCGGCACTGCGTTGCAACCGACACGCCGTCTAATCTTATACTTTAGAAGCCCTGATCTGCAGGTTAAGCCAGACAGGTCACGCGCCAATCACAATCATTAGAGACGCCGTCATCCTGGCTGGCGATTTCAATAGCAAGCACCCGGTGGAACTCAATACAATAAATCTGGGTTAATTATGGTTTATAGGTTTAGCACTAGATGCACTTCGACCACCCTTAACTTTAGTGTGGTTGGCGTTGATGCAAACACACTTCCACACAAGTGGACAACACCGGATGTGCTTGATATTGCAATGTAATAAATGTCAATCCGCTCTTTAAGCATAGAGGGTCATCAATGACCCAACCTCGATCACCGTCTCGTGCTTTTGCTAGGACCTCCCCAATCACTTAAAACCTAGTTCAAACTAAAACTGGTATAAGCTAAAGTCACGAAGACTTCTAGCTCACCCCATTTAGATACCATTCTAGTCCTAAATCCGTTAACGACGGAATCTCGCTGCTCATGTTCACGGAGAATGTCCAAAGTGTCGTCGAGGCCTCCTCGAGGCAAGTTCCAGTGGAGGAAAACTCCCGCTGGGCCTTTCCAACGAATCAGGACCCTGCGACGCAAGAGAGCCGCGATTTGCCCGGATTGGTATACGACCGAGCGGAACCGAAGCAGCACGCGCCCTGAACATCAACGCGCAGCGGCAGCCATCCACCCATGCCGCCACTCATCCAACCCGAAAGCCCCGGTTTCTCCATAGGAGAAAGCCGAATGTCCAGCGACAGTCTCGAGGCTATGTCGCCAGCTCGGCAACGCAGAGCGCCGCTCATCTCCGCAAGGTAGAGAGCGAGGTGACCGGTTAACACACCACCACCACACGACGTACTACACCCGTAACGGAAGCAAGTCGTCGATTGTCAAAAAGCTTAGACCACGGAAAGCCCTGGCACCGATGGTATCAAACCGCGTCATTTAGATTCACCTTATCAACCTCCTATTCTTTAATGAACCAAGCTCTTTCCAAGAGTATTTTCCAAACACTTGGAAGGACGCTATAAAGGCTTTCAAACCGGTAAACCTCCCAACCAACCAACCAATCTCCATCGTCCCATTAGGCCTCAAAAGGCTTTGGAAATTATGAAAGATTGGTTTTGGACCCGCTTACAAGACTTTTATGCAGTCTTAAGGGCTTAACCTTGTCCACCCGGCTTCGGGCCATTATGCACAAATCAGGTGCACCGCATCACTGAGAATATTAAATCCCGCATGTTAGGAGCCTACACACAGGAGTGCTTTTCCTCGACGTGGCGAAGGCGTTCGACAAGTATGGCAGACGGGCTTAGATACAAATTATCGGCGTCCCAGGACCGTCTCGTACCATCATCGACACTTCTCTGAAGCGGAACGTTGATACCGCGTCGAGGGATGAAATGACCACCACCCGCTACTAGCGGGAGTTCCACAAGGCCTGTATTAGATCCGTCCTATTTACTCTAAACACCGCTGACATCCCCATAATTTAAAAGTAAGACCGCCTTGTTCGCAGACGTTACTGCATTTTATTCATCCAGACCTGTCCTTTTGTAATCCAAAGACGTCTCCAAACCGTAGCCAAGAACCTTCGGTGACTGGTTTCGCGTTGGAAAATCGAAATAAACCCATACAAGAGCGCGGCAGTCTTGTTTATACACAGAATGCAACGATCCCTCCCATGATCCGACTCCTAGACTACCCAATTTCATGGAAAGATAAAATCAAAAACTCGGAAGCACTCGACAAATCCCTCAGCTCGGCCCGCACATCACGCAGGTCAAAAACAGAGCGGCTTACGTCCTAGGTCGCCCTGTTCCCTCTAATCAATCCCGGGCTGCTACGCAACAAGGTGTTGCCTACAAACAGTAGTCCGTCCCATCATGACTTACGCCAGTCCGGTGTTTGCTCATTCTCCCATCCAAAACCCAAGCTTGGCAAAAAGTTCATACGCAGGGCCACGGGTGTGCACCTGGATCGCAACCCGACCTGCATGGACCTGGAATTGCCCTCATACGCAATTTTGAAACAGCATCAACCGATACTTCGGCTTGCAACATCCTAATGAGTTCTACGAAGCGCCGCCGCTTACGTACCAATAAATAACTATCCAAGCATAAAACACTCCCGATATAGGTGACCGGCCCATAATATTAACGATTCGATGACGATATAACGCGGCAAGCTGGTAACCAACCATGCCCTCGACGTCGAGGGCAACACACCCCGTACGTTGACACCGGCACGCCAGGTCGATTTTACCCAATAGAGCGGTTTTAAGCCAAAATCAAACATTCTTAAAGCAACCGATCGAGGAGGTTCTCAGGGCGCCCTCGATACATGTTGCTAACAGGTTAAAAGATCAAAAGCGACTGACCGACTAAAGTTCGCCTCCTGAGCACCCTCGATTAATGATAGGTTTTAAACTAGGAGCTGAGCAAAGGTCTCCTTTAACTTCCCGAGCTAAGCCAAAATTAAGTGAAGCCTGCACGCTTAAAGTTGCACAGCCCTCGACCCGCCGGTGTAATGAGTTAACCCAAAGGAAGTATCAAATAAACAAAACATAAATTTGCACGAGCGCCGTTCGTTTTCTTTTGATTACTCAAATGTGACGTCACAAGCCGATGTGGCACTTGAAGGGTTTTAAATTTAAATTATTATTCTAAAATTCTTTTTTCCATAAACTTTTAATTTCTGGAAAATCTCATTTTTAAATAGTATATATTTTCGGACATTAAGGTCCATTTTTTCAACCATTATCATAATGCCTATTTACAAATTTTATCTTTATAAACAGTCTTCCTTTTATCTAAAACCCTCGTAGTTAAATAATAGAAGGTAATCAGTATGATGTAGTGAAAGTATAGTATGGTTGATTAATAAAATAAAGTGATACAACGCTAAAATATAAATACTATCGCAACACGAAACGATATTGTGGCGTACAGTGTTAATTTTGTATCTTAACTAGTTCCAAAAGCTGTGTCGTCGTCTCAAACTATTCATATACTACTTGAACCTAGTCATTTTCATAAATTGCCTGTTATCAACTGTAATTTCGTTCGAGCGTTAAAACCGTTGTCTTCGTCACTAAAACCGTTGTTTCTTAAGCGATGAGATTTCATTTATTGAGACTTGGGACTTACTATGGATTACGTATTCGTAATCCATAGTAAGTCCCAAAGCTCGGTGTTGAATCTTAACCTTTTTGAGCAATGGACTCCCTAATTTGTTGTTGAATACCTTAAAAATGTCAGAGATTTAACATGCGGTGGCAGATATCGCGAGGCAATTTCTGTACAGAGACTGCGTTGTTCCGTTCGTAATTCATAAATATTGTTGTTTAATTCTGACAGCAAGTACAAAAATAAATATAGTCATTATCTTATAACTTTAGTCCTATTTCTACTTTGCTTTTGATATTTACACTCAAATTTATATTAAAACAATAATTAGGACTGAAACGCAAAGGGAGTAAAACGTTTACCGGACCTAGCCAATCATATGTAAATCAAATTTTCAAAATATTGAAAATTAAAGTTCTAACAAAATATGGATAATGTAACAAAACTTAGGAAAATGTACGATTATTAAATAATGTTTTACTAGTGCAGTAATAATATTATATTTTAATTAAAACCTAAACGTAATTGAGAAGCTCAGATTGCTTCTAAACTGCCTTTTATTTTTTTTCCATGAACAGTTCACCATGTTGTTTTAAAATAGGGATCTAAAAGTCACCTTATTTCACCCAACTAGGAAAGTCGCCAACCATAGATAAATACTTGACGACAAGCAGGCCATAATTTGCCCAAGCATGTTAGCTTTTACAATTCGTTCGTTAAACAAAGCTCCATAAGTTGTTAAACATACACGAACTAAAATATATCAGAAAATTACGCTTCGATGAAGATACATAACAAGGAACAGAAGTTAAATCTGTGAAATGTTGTGAACTTAAAGTAAGTTTACAGATAGTTGAAATACACTGCACCCATGCTAGTATGTCTGTTGACTTGAGGGCCACTTAAATGTTTAAAGAATTTAGAAACTTAAATCAGATATTATCTAGTATTTATTTCTATGACACGAAATAAAATATCTCTTTAATGTATTAGAAATTAGAAATGCTGCTATTTTTAATGTTTTCTGATGTGTTTGTTTTGAACTCGATAGATGCTCATTTATTTTACCGTGTGACAGCTTTACTGCTTTTTATCGTACGTTGTATAAGAAACATCAAAAATTATAAAAGCTATGTTAACCAAAGATAACGTTATGATATTTAGGTAATTCAGAGGTAGTTATAAAATGATTTGTTTTAAATTTACTGAAGTGTAAAACAAATATGTAATCAAGTATTTTTAAGAAATCAATATAATTATTTAGAAATTAATTGAGTGTCATGATATCACGATTAAGTTTTCTGATTTTATTCATTCTTTTTAAAACAATATCTATTGCATGTTGTTGGGTGTCATTTTAATTTAAAAACATAGATAAATGCGCTCGCTGACTTAATTGACGATAACAGACTATTTGAAGAGGTACTATTACGGAGACATAATTTAAGTCTGTCTTCCACAGTTTGTGAGTCTATCGACAGGTTGTGATTTTAGTGCCATAAATTTATGTATCACCAATATCTATTAAACAACTTATCACTTTGTGATATAAAAACGGATCACATGACGGCTAATATATTTACCTATAAACAATATTTTTAATTCCGGTGCTTATTCATCAGTTATCGCAATTTTAGCTTGAAGAAACTGCTTATATGTATTAAATTCTAATTTTGTCCCCAATATGCAAAATTGAAAAGTTCATTCTTCGTGTCGTATCTGGTTATTGCGATCTCACCCATGGAGTGAATAATGAAACTTCCCAGGCGTAATCGATGTAATTATAAGTGTTTAGAACGTATGATAATATTCTCATTTTAATACCAAATAAATTTGAATCCATGCCTCCGTAGCCTATCCGTATTGGCCTGCTTTTAAACCAAAAGGTCGTGGGTTGAATCTTGCGGAAATCAACTTAGTGTTGTCGTTGTTTTCCAGTTGTCTGAAAGGTTAGATAATCCATGCGTCGGATGTGGCAGTAAAAATCGGTCACCCATCAACCCGCATTGGACCAGCGGGTGGATATGGTTCAAAATCAGCTAGAAGGCGTGCATTAGGGAAGCTTGTCCAGTGGACTCAATAGGCTGATGATGGTGATTTTAAATAATTATGAGTATCCTACTTATTGACAAACTGTAGACTTACGAAATAATAGCAACATAACATTACATCAAAATTAGCGCAATTTCAAGACAATTTTGTATTCATTCATGACCAAAGCCAATTACATTTGTCAGATAAGAAACCATTTTCAGCCTTTAGCAGCTTATGCTAGACTATGTTTTTAATGAACGCAAGACGCGTTCATTTAAAAGAGTTTCTCCACTGTAAGGCAGATCCACCGTCCGAGTGGGCGGTAGGGTCGTCACATTCTACGCTTGTAAATAATAGTTTAAAAATAAATATAAGAAACAAAATTAAAGAAAAGCTATAATTATATTAAAAACTTAATATTTCTGTGTGCATTTAATAGTTTAGCCTTTCGTATTAAATACAGGGTAATAAACAGCTGTAATAAGATAAGTGATAATTTTGTCAATTTTATGGAAGTATGTTGGCCTACCTTTTCTCTTTCACCTATTTTCCCAAGTTGTTGTGGTTCGGCTTCTTTCTAATAACAGGTTTTATGCAAGGCGCCGGCATCTGACCTCCCAGCCTGAATGGTAAACTGCATTCTAAGTAGCATTCTATATATAACTTGTCAGTAGATTTGAAGGCACTGACTTCTATAACGACTGCCCATGATGGTGTTGGAAAACCGGGCCGACTTTTAACATGCCTATCCAAGCCATGAATCGTCTTACTTTCACAGAATTGGATGGTTGGCTCATATTTTCCTAACGAAGCAGAATTTACTTTAGTACAAAACATTAAATAATGGACCTATGGTTTATAAAGCGCTAGTGGCTCACAAGGCCAGTGAAGCCATGATTAGTCCAACTAAATGGGTTTATATTGAAGTAAATTATTAAATTATAGAAAACAAAATAGGACATATTGTTTACACTCAAAAAAATGTTAGGGTTTGTTTTAATCCTTTTAGGTTATAATGCTTTGGCATCGGTAAACGTACAAAATCTGTATTAAATGTAAATGTTAAAAACCTAAATTTTCAACAAGTTTCGGACAAAGCATCACATGTTTTCATGTAATTCCAATATGCAAAATATTTGACTTCTGACATTTAGTCTTTGGCCTTCGATTTTCCTTAAATTGAAATATGTATATGGAAGTACTGATCTCTTATCAAATATTCTGTTCACGTTTCTTATATTTTATACATGATTTGATTAATTTAGTCAAACTTTCGATGTACGTTAAACGTGATCAGCATTTTCCTTAGATGATCTTGCTTATATTCGAATTGACACGCAAACAAATACAAAAATAGGAGTAACAGGAATGGACAAGTAAGTTACAATTATGTAGAACATAAACGGTACAGGCACATGTTACAAAGGAATGCTTTAAACGAAACATTTTTAAGCTCAATGTATATCAATTTAAATAAAAGGCGGAACCCTAAGACAAGAAATATGATAATAGATGATAAAATCAATCTGTTTTGTCATTTTATGCATGATGTTAATTTTTTGCTAAATATAAATGTATTATTTAATTTGAGATTTATTTATATTTGTGTTTGTAAAATTACTGATATTATGTGTATAACAATAGACTTATATAAAATCGGATACATATTGCTTAAACCGAGTATTTATTAATATTAAAAGTATCACATAAATATCTAAATTTATAGATCATCAAGGTTTACAATAATAAATAAGACAAAAATATTATTTTAATTGCGTTGAAAGCCATTAAATTATAGTTAGATAATGATAAGTACTATACTACGCAAGTAATTATTTAAATTGCTTTAATTTAAATACAATAAAACCGCATGCCCATATTTGTGCACCATTTGCTACAATAAACATTAAACGTATTTCAGTGAAGTTAAATATCAACATGATTTATGGTAGAATGTTGTAAACGTTGATATTGCTTTGGGCGCTGCTGGAGTTGACCTAGATTATTTAAGATTGAATAACACTTGAATGCCCGTAATATGTATTATAAATAATACTTTCATTTAATTTCACTATCAAACATCATATTTTTAAACTTACATATTCGTTGTGAGGAAAACTTAGTTCTTACTGTATTTAATATGTAAGCACATAAGTTTAATACTATATAATATACATACTGTGAAATAATAAATATAGTCATTTTAATATTAAAGTAAAATATTCCGGAATTCTTAATCTAGAGAATTAGTAAATCTTTCAATAAACGATGGAGACCAAAATGACAGTGTATTACGCTCAAAGAATCACTCAACAAAAAAAATCAAGTAGTAACAAAAAGGATTCTTGTTTAGTAACTTCAGATACTATTCAGGTTTAGATCTTCTAAAATCTACAAATCGTTTATGACGGTGTTTTCAACGCTCTATCGCTTGTAGGCTATTTGCTGTTATCTATCGCTCTATCGCTTCTAGGCTATTTGACTGTTATCTCATCGCTCTATCGCTTGTAGGCTATTTGGCTGTATCATCGCTCCATCGCTTGTAGGCTATTTGCTGTTATCTATCGCTCTACCTTGTAGGCTATTTGAATGTTACCTATCGCCTCATCGCTTGTGTGCTATTTGACTGTTATCTATCGCTCTATCGCTGTAGGCTATTTGACTGTTATCTATTGCTCTATCGCTTGTAGGCTATTTGACTTATCTATCGCTCTATCGCTTGTAGGCTATTTGACTGTTATCTATCGCTCTATCGTTTGTAGGCTATTTGTTATCGCCAAAATTACTAAAGAAAGGGAAAGGAAGGTTGTAGAGCAACGCTATAAATTGAAATTGGTGAAATCACGTCAAGTGGTCCCTCCTACCAATCGATGATAGAACTATTATTTAAATATATTTTCGAAAGTTAACATATCTAAAAAGTATTCCTTATAACTGTTTTAAAATGTAGTAAAATGAGTCAAATGGACCCCTCATTTGACTATATTTTTGATAAATTTGTTCCAAATTACACATAGCTGGCAGCAATAGTAAATGAACAAGAATTTTGTGTCAAATCGAAACAATGGGACTGCTAATTTGACTATAATTAAACTAAATTACAGTATTATTAATTATTTATAATGCCAAATTTATGTTTGGGTATTATTAATTTATTTATAATTTGTGCGTCAGATATAACCTTTATTTCACACCTTTCAATAGGTAATTGGTTACATTTTTCCTTCACCTTTGGAACGACGGACCTACCCTCCTTTTATTATAAGTAAGTTGGGGACTTTATATTTGTTTCGTTTGGTATTTTCATTCCTGCCTCTGACATTTTATTGACAGAGTTAATCAGTTTACCTTATTGGCTTTTAAAATTTAAAAAAATCTTTCAATTTTAACTTTTATTTTTTGTTTTTCAAAATTTGAAATCCTTCAAAATTGGTCGTTACTTAAAAGTTTCAATTTTTTTCCGTTCTGTCAATCCATATCCTTTCAAACACGGTAAAAGACTAAGGGTTCTAAACCCTGACGTTTCAAAATTATTATTTTTATCTTTGAACAATATTTAAATTTATAATTTTCTTCCCATTACGGACCTTTCTGTTTTAAAGGAACATTAAAGGTTATATTTCCATGGACATTATTTTTAAAGCTAACAACGCCATGGGAGGAGCCTTAAAATTAATAAAATAAATTAGTAAACTTTTATTTTAGTCCAATTGTTCTCAACACAAAGAAAAACTTTATTTGAAATGTTATCCCGGAAAACTTTATCATTGTCCAAGAAAATTAATATCTTTAAATAAGTATTGAAACTTAATTTTTAAAATTAAATTAGAACTAGTAAAATTTTGTCCTATTAAAGTTTTTAACGAAACCCTTAATGACTAGATCTGTTCCGAATGGCCCTCTAGTGCAACGGGACTCCAGGTTATTATTATCAGTGCACCCCCAAGTAAAAGTCAAACTTAGATTAAAGTAAAATAAAAATTTCAATTAGGTTTTAAACACTTTTAAGAGGAAAAAACTTGAACCCAATAAAAAAGAAAAAAGGTATTGAAAAGAAGGAATTCATAAATATTTTCTTTTTCTCGATTTTATGTAAAAAACAATTTTAATTAATAATTACATATTCATTAATGACGATAATTTTAAATTACTGTATTTTTATGGTTAAATATTTATAATAATTTGCTTGGTATTATTCAAATTAAAATTATTTTAAAAGTACCGTAACCAAAAATTATTTGTTTATTAGTTATTTTACCTTGATATTTATTAGAAAATGCGAAAAATGATAAATGAAATGAACTTTCACAATCGTTTTAATGGCAAAAGTTTTTTTTAATACTCTCTGGAGCCATTCAGATGGAGCTCATTTTTAATTATTTTCAAACTTTTACCATATTTTACCATATTTACAAAACCGGTATTTACATTTAACCAAAGTTTGAGATTTGTGATGGCCAATTATTTAAGGCTATTTTGCTGTTATTTGAATGGTTTTAATTATAAAGGCCAAGCCCGGACCACCTTTTTGCCTTCTTTCGGCTTTTAGCTAAGCTTTTTGGTCCCTGTCTCATTCTGGGCTTCCAGGCCACCACGTCTCCTTAATAAAGACCCACACTTTTCTTTCCAAATAATTTCAAACCTTCATTTTTTCAGCAGAGTTTTTTTGAAAGGCCCCTTTGGAAGTCCTGGATTTTAAAACGCAAAGACAAAAAAAAATCTTGGTTTAAATACTTTTAGTTTGCCGGCCAAATTGATGAACCGCTAATGTTTGCATGGGTTTATATCCAAAGGGATGAAAAATCCAAGGATTAAAGACTTCCCAAGGAATTTTTTGTTTTTAAAATGATTCTATTATTATGAAGTTATTAGTGGTTTCGTTTGTAACAAGAAATTTTTTTACGATTTGGCAATTCCAAATTTCATTAAAAATTTGTCATAAATGATGTCGTTGGTAATCATTAACGGACAAAATTCGGGTTGTTTAATTAATGATGCCTTTTAATACGGGGGATTTAGGGCCCAAAGGTAACGTTTTTTAGTGACGTGGGATTGGGAAGGCCTTTCAATCTCCTTCCTTCCAATTTTGTTTAACTTCTAAGATGGTGTTTGGTTTAACCAGTTTTGATCAACATAAATTAGAAAGTGTGACAATTGATTAAATTGCATAAGCGATATACAGTACCATATTAACATCGTAAGGGCACCTTAAACATTTTCCTGCTGTTGTAAAGAGGATGGAAAATGTTCTTTGGAAAAGAGGAGGAGATAGAAAAATAAAGGCGGTTTAATCCAGATTTAATGTCAACCCGGAAACCGTGCAGTAGGATTTATCTTAAGCCAAATGTTATAACCAAAAATAGAAGGTGCTATCTAAAAGATGATACTCAACAAATCGAATAATTACGCCTTTTTTAGAAATTCCAGTTCATAGGACTTTTGCTTTTGAAAAAAAAAACATGGCATCATACACCATGGTAAATTAAAAATTAACCTATCATTAACTTTATAAAAAAATTGTTCCTGAAATGAAATCCGTTTATTTTTTAACACTTTTTAGATATTTTTTTTTTATTTTAACCAATTTCCGTTTTAATAACAAAAAGATAAAACAATTAACATTAAATCTCGTCCGGTTATTCCATCAATCAAGAATTACTTAATCTTTTGTCTTCCATTGCATTATTAATTAATTAATTAAATAACGGAAAAAAGAAAAGAGATAAATTTTAAATAAATTTAAGTAGCACGTAAATAAACCTCCCTTTTGTAAAAGGGAAAGAAATATTTTTTATCTGAATAAAAATTACATTGTTTTTATTATTTTACTCAAAATAATAAAATTTTTATGTTTAAAATTACAGACGCAACTTTATTCTTTCTCATCTATTATTTTACAAATTTGCCTTAATATTAATTAACAATGTTGTAATAATGCCTCCCATTGAAGCCAGAAATATTTTTGCTGTTAAAGGGGGTTTAAACAATTTTGGGTTTATTAAGTAAAAGGTAACAAACGGTTTACTTGGTTAAAAATTTTAGTTTAACTTTCCAAACAAATTTTAACCACAATTAAACCTGGTAAATTCATTAGTTAGAATTCTTCCCAGTTGTCATTGGAAAAATTTTTAGGAAATGGAAGGGTGTAATTATTTTGTAACCAATAATTTTAATTTTTCCATTTAAAATTTAAACCCCCTTAAAAAAATGGTCCAAAAGAAACCAAAGTTCCCCTTAAATGGAAAAGGGCGTGCCTTTTTCCAAAAGGAAGGTCTGTTTCCGAATTTGGCTGGGAATCAAATTTTTTCAATTTTTTCCCAGTGGGAGAAAGGCAAATTTCGGCCGTAAATTTGGAGAAAAGTGGTTAGGCCAGAAAAGTCCCTTTAAATAAAAAGGCTGGTTTTTTAACTAACCTTTCCAGCAAGTGGAAGCAAAAAATAAACTTTTTGGAAAGTAAACTTTAAAGGCCATTTTATGAAAGGGAATAATTTTTAAAATATTTCAAACTTTCAAAAAAATTTAAATTAAAGAATTTTTTTTAAACGAAAAATTTTTTACTTTTTAATTAATTGGACACTTTTCTTTAAATTTACTTCAATTTTTTCCCTTTAAAATATTGGTACAAAACAAAAGATTTTAAACAGGTAAATTGGGCCCGCTACCAAACCTTAAATTAATTTAAATTTCCTAGTAGAACGATTAAACGCCCAATTGATTAATTGCGTAAAGTTCCAAGTTTTGCCAAAAAAGTGAATGCTTTGTTTCTTGCCGTTTCCAAAATCCCCTCAAGTTTAAAACAAAGGTGAGGTTTTGGTTTTTTTCAAAGGGTTTCAATTGCCCAAATTTCCTCTTTTGGTCCTCCTGAAACAATTTAAACCTTATGGGTTAAAAGTTCAAGTAATGTTAAAATACATTATAATGACAATTATTCCAAATTAGGGCAAAAATGAAATTTAATTCTTTTGAGGGTGGTTTATCCCTTTTATGCATAAAAGATTTCCTTTTAGCTTAACTGGGAAATATTTTTATTAACAGTCCTTTTTTGGTGTGAGGTTTGTGAACTTATCTTGTTAAAGGTATGGGTTCGATTCTTTCAGGGAAAGACGTTTAAAGAAACCATAGTGTTTTTCTTTTTAAATTGGCTACGTAAATTTTTTTATGTTGTTGGTTTTATTTTTAAAAAAACAATAATTTGGTTAATAACATTATTTTTTTTTATTTTATTATTTTTTAACATAAGCCACAAAAGAATGAAAATATATATATATATATTAAATTTTCCAATAAACCTATAATAAAAATTTAAAATATATAAAAATTTTTATTAAATGAAAACAAAATTTTCACATGTTATAATGGATATTTTCTTGTTAAGCTCAATTGTAAAAATAAGAAAATTATTCTTGAAACAAGCTCCATGGTTTGCCGGAAAGGACAGGAAGGGGCGGCACAACTCCCTCCAACCTTGTCCTTATTTCCCTTTGGGTTCAAAGCCGGCTTTTCAGCCCGCGGATGGACCTAGAGCGGAACCTCCCCATCGGCCGGCTGGGTGTCTCAGTTCCCCGCGGCCTTGCAGGCCGGGTACCAAAGGCCCTGCCCGACAAAGGGGCTGTTTGGGGGAACTTGTCTAGAATCAACCAACTACGGAAGGAAGTATTATAGTGCCAAAAAGTTCGCACAGACACAGGTGCACCTCACTTTTTCCTTTACTCAAAGTCAAAGAGAAGTCGGATGGAAGACCGTTCCTTATCCCATTAAGCCAAATCATTTAACTTTGTGGGATGAAAAGTCAGGCTCCAAAACTTTTAAAACTACTGAAAATTAAAAATAAATCCTAAGTTTAAGATAAAGAAAATCCATTGATCTGCCAGGTGAAATATTTCCCTATTAATTGTCTAAATCTTTCCTTTGCCCTTTGCGTAGAAGTGGGCCCATGTAATAAATGCAAAGTTTAATAATAAACATTTAATAAATCTTCAAAAGGTATTGTTTAGTTTCGAAGGTAATGGGAGAGGAGGGATCTAGTTTCTAGCAAAAGAGTCGGGTATTAGCAATAAAAGGGCACCGCGGTTCCCTCCTTCTAAGGGAACAAATCCGGCGTCATTTTGTTTAACGGAAAAATGCGGCTTCAAGGGGGATAATATTTTAAGCATATTTTAAAGTTGGTTTAAAATTGGGCAAAAAAACCAAAAAAAAATATTTTATGATTCAACAATAAAAGAACAATAAAAAAAAAATCGTCTTTTTAATCGCCTTCCCTTTAAATATTTTCCCTTGTCGCCATAGGTGCTTTCAAAGGGTTGTTTTTTCCTTCAAGGGATTGAATAATTTATAAATCCTCTATTCAAATTGATGACCCGTAGTTTTTTGTAAGAATTTTTTATATGAAAAAAATAGGGTTTTCGAACATTGTGATGCACATGACATGAAAAAAAACAAAAAAATTTTAATTCCTTCCAACAACTAGATCGAAGAATAAATAAGTCTTTTAATGGGACAATGTAAACGAAATCCTTTCAGTAAATTGGGATTTAACTTATTAATAAATTTAAAAATCGAAGAACGTTTTATGGTTTAAATTTTAGATATTAATGAATTTTTAAATGATAAACAACCTGGAATTGGAATGCCTGCCTAGGTCTTGTTTCCAAATTGCATAATAACAAATGGTTGGAATTATCAAATTGTTTGTATAAAAAATGGCCCATTGATTTTTTTCGCCGGTTCTTCCCAGGTTTTTTCCGAACCGGTGGATAGTGAATTTGACAATCAATAACAAGGTAAACTTCTTAATTGAATTAAGAATATTTAATTTGAAAAAAAAGTATAAATTTTCCCACTTATTTTCCAAACATTAATTTTCGATTTTATTTTTTATTTTGCATTTAAAATCCCAATATATCTTCCATATTTATCAACAGTTCCGGAAAATTTCATAATTTTCTAAAGGGAAAAAACTTTCTAGACTTTCAAATGTAAGGTTATATAGTAGAAAAATAATTTTTTCCGATGGAAACCGCTTTTTTTCCAACGGCCCTTTATCTCCAAACGCGATGGGGAAACTTGGAAAAGACGGTACTTAATGGCATAAACGAAGCTTTGAATTTTGGACCCAGGCTAGTTAAAAAGTCGATTTAATTTAACAATTTAATTAGTAAATTTTAAACCGGGTTTTATCTTGCTTTTATCAATTTCCATGAGTTGCGTAACGAAAAGCAAACTTGGAAGAGCGAGATTGAAAATTCAGCGCGAAATTTGTTTTGGAATTGAAATGCGTATAACGAAGTTAAAAAAAAACATTCTGGATTTTTTTTTTTAAAAAAATATTTTTAATTTTTCGACAACCATCCGAATATCGAAAAAAAAAAACTCAAAAGAGGGTGTTTTTTTTTTAAATAATTTCAATGTTCATTTCCGGCACTATAAATGATTAGTTATCTAACTTTTACATATCCCAACAAAATCTATATATTTAATTTTGTGTATATTATAGTTTCGAGTTGTATTCATAATTTTTTTCAAAAGATATTCCTTTATTATTTAACACCCTGCCTCCACGGTTTGGGCACCATAAAAGTCATGAAACTCACAGAACACGCAACCAAAACGAGTCTGCCCTCACGGTCTAACTTTGCCCATTATTTTACAAACATTTTCTACAAAGTTTTCTGTTGATTTTTAAATTTCTTGAATAGCCAAAGGAAGAGGTTTTTTTAAAACATACTTGAATTTAATTTTTGGAAAATATCTATTTTTAAAATTTTGTTTCAGACCGATGAATATGTTTATCAAAATTTTAGTTTTCCAATATTTCCCAAATTTTTGTCAAACATATCACGTGTAAAGGATAAATCGTTAAACCTAAGGTTTTTATCAAATTTAAATGACACTTTCAGCAGAAGATTCTTATCGTTAAATAAATTGATCCTTGAGTCTGTTAACGGTATTTTTAAAAGAATTTTTAAGGACTTCTATGGATTTATCAAAAAATAAAGGATCGTTATGCAAAGATCGTGTTATATATCTTGTCAAATTAATACCATACCATTCTGATACCTAGTTAAAAAAACTTTGAGTTACATAAATGTCTAATTTTTTAAAAAAAATAACTTTATTTTTAACATGGGTTTTAATTTCTTATTTAACCTCTTTTTAAGATACATATATTAAAACCCATAAAAATAGTACTTGTAGCTTTTGAAAAATAAAAAAAATTACTTGTTACTTTTTTTTAATTCGACGAATGAAGATTTTGCCGCTCCCCGTAGCCTAGATAAGGCGTTTGCCTTAAAAACCAGAGGTCTTGAATCCGGGAGATCCAAAAATTTTCATTGTTGTTTTATTGGAGACACCCGCCGATCACCAATTTCCAAAAAGTAAGATGATGTATGGTCGATGGGAAAAAAATCGTTCCACCCCCAAACCCGTTGGGACCAGGTGGTAGAAAGGCCAAAACCCCAATGGATAGGGGTTATTAGGGAGGCCTACGTCCAGCAGTGAACTATCCGGGTGATGATATTGATGAAAATAAATATTTTAAACCACCTTAACTCATTAATTAAAAAACGTTTACTAGGGAGTTAATAGATAAAATTTTACTATTCTTGATGTTTTTAATTTTCCAAACCCAAATCACGACCATACTGTGTATAGGAAACAAACCCAGAAAAAATATTTAAACTTGATTCACCTAATATCCATCCCATTACCCGTGGGCAAACTTGTTTCAAGAAAGGGGGATCTGTGATGATGAACCCGTCTAACACACCATGTTTGAAGGTTTGCGAGATAACAAGCTTGTGCCACGGCAGCGTCACGTGTCCGATTGGACCCAGTGGGTGAGTACCCTGTTCTTCCGGGGGAAACATTAAAATTTTGGGCAGGGTTCAATCCCCTTTTGCGGAAGATTTCAATTCCACCACCTGCTTTTTTACAAGATCCAGGTATGATGTTTAGATTGTGACTTGGGGCCTTTCTTTATTGGACAAAAAAAGGAAAAAGAACCCGCGGGGAACATATAGCTGACATTAAACATAAAGACCCAAAAGTGGGCGGGGACCATACTTAAATCACCCAAACCTTACATCAGAGATTGACCAAACCTTCGTTAAGAACCGCTTTCCCACCATGGAACTGACCAAGGGCCCTGATGGAAAAGGGTCACCGACGCCCATAACATTGGAAACGGAAATAAACGGGACATAGGTGTAAAGTCTTGTTTCCCCAGTAAAAGTGGCTAGGTGCTCTTCAAACCAGAACACATATGTTTTCACCACCTTTTTGGGTGAAAAGGCACCTGGGGGTTTTCCCCAGAGGTCCCATGTAAAAAAGGAACCACCGATTATCCAAATTTCAAAGAGATGATGGTTGGTTTAATTTTCTTGGAACCCCAAATTAATTAAAAAATGTGCCCAACCACTCCGGGTTTTTAATGATAAAATTCAAATTTAAGGTGAGTACAGACAAAAAATAATTCATTCAAAAAATCTGAAACCCTTTCAGCACTCAACAAGACCGACATCTCAGTTACCCCGTGACCACGGGCCGTAAAAGTTTTCGAAACGTCGGGAATTTAAATATCAATATAAACGCGAAAACCGTAAAAGTCATTTATTAACAAAATTTTTAAGTTACGCGCAACGCGTTTGTTAACGTCAAGTTTTGATGGCCTGTTATAAACTACAATTTGAATTATTCACAAAACAAAGAATTTAAAAGGGCAAAAACTAAATTAAAAAAAATGAAATATCATCAAAGAAAGAAAAAAAATAAACAGAAACCTTTAACTGAAAACTATTATATGTTTTAAAATTTAAATAAGAAAGTTATAAAAAAATTTTAGTTATAAAAATTGATAAATTATTACTAAGAAACATTTCCAAGTTTTAAGTAAACTTTAAACTTATTATGAGGATTAATTTTATTCAACAAAAGTATTAAACAAAAATTAAGGAGGAACTGTTTACTAGAACAATAAACAGATTAGCCAATAGAATTCTTTACATTTGAATTTGCAGTGAGCTATAAAACAGAGTCATCCAAAATATTGAAACTAATGAGCATAAAATTATCATAAATTGAGCGAAAAAACAAATTAATAACGGCAATTGAAGGTGGAAATACCATTCTATTTTCCTTTCATTTTAATTAGAACGATATTTCCGATATTGATTGTTGAGATCATATCAGTTTTGCAAATTTAAAAATTAAAATTGAAAAAGCAAAAATTACTTTAGAATTTATTTTTTAGAAGCAAAAAGTTGAGAAGTTTTATAGTTTCAAATTTTACTTTTGAAATTTTTTGGGACAAGTAAAGAAGAAAAATTATCTATATCGAACAAGGACAAGGGGTACTATTATTAAAAAAAATATTTATGTCTTTCGGGATAAAACTTTCTGTACCTTATTACATATAAGGTTAAAACAATTACTTTACTTTTTGAGATTTTATCTATCAAAAGTCTTGTTGTACTCATTTTAATTTTGGATTTGTTTATGATTAGTTTTATTTATTTTGAGGGTCTCGCGAGTAGCAAAACGTTTTCATTTAAGGCGGGCATGTGTTTAAATTGTTCTATTTATCGAACTACCTAATTTCTAACTATTTTAACATTGGTAAATAATTTGGTGCTCTGCCCAACTTAAGTTGCCGGCGGTTGGTTCTTGGCTGGTGGCATAATCCGGCCTTTGCCCTGGAGGGTGTGTAACTAAACAAACAAAAATAAAATAAAAAATAAAACTGAAATTTAAAAAGCCAAATCAATTTAAGTTAGAACTTTTTATAAAGTTTTAAAACAAAAAACGATTTGTAATTTTTTTTAAACAATTTTCCAAAAAATTCGGATATTCAATTGATGGAAAGTTAGGGAATCTTGTTATAACTTTACGCTACAAATTGCAAAGCTACTTCTTCCGTTTCCTGCTACTGTGTCTTTCAGTACTACTAATAACGCACGTTTACGTGTTTTTTTTTCGCTTACATGTTTATATACTGAAAATGGTTAAATGTTTCATCATCATCATCATCATTAGCAGCCTTCTCCGTCCACTGCTGGACATAGGCCTTTTCAATGAACGCCAAGACGGCCGATCCTCTGCTCGCTGCCAATTGAACCGGCTTGCGCGGAGACCGGCATCCCACCCGGTCGGGGGTCGACCAACGCTCCGTCTTCCCAAACGCGGCCTCCACTCCAGAACCTTATTGGCCCATCGGCCAACGGTTCTTCTTGGCCGGCCCACTGCCACTTCAACGAGTTAATCCTATGCACTATGTCGGTCACCCTAGTTCTTTTGGCGGATAAATTCGTTACGAATTTTATCCGACAAAGAAACTCCAAGCATGGTGCGCTCCATAGCCGTTGAGCTACGGCAAATTTGTATGTCTAATGGTTTGGGTGATTTAAAGTATGGTCACCACTGCCGTCTTGTTGGGTCATTTTATGTTTAATGTCAGCTATATGTTCCGTCACGTGGTTCTTATAGCTCTTTGTCTGTCCAATATAAGAGAGGCCGCAGTCACAATCTAGCTTGTATACTCCAGGATCTTGTAGAGGAATATTGCACTTGACAGGTGGTGAAATTGACCAATCTTCTTCAGCGGCTTGAATCAAGTTTGATTGAAGCCCGCCTCAAAATGTAGCCAATCTTGTCAATTACGCCTCTCACGAAAGGTAGGAACAGCAGGTACTCACCCACTGTGGCTGCATTTACTCGGACACTGTGACGCTGCCTTCCTTGCAGCAAGCTTTGTTGTCTCGCATGTTGTCACTGGCTTAACATGGTGTAGCTCAGCCACAGGTGTTCATCATCACAGATCCTCGTGATCTTTGAAACAAAGATTTGCCCACGGTAGGTAACTGGGATGGATTGTGGTGAATTACTGTTTAAATATTTATTTGTATGTTTGTATATTTATTTGTATTTGGTTGTCATTTGTTTTCTTGCTCATTAGAAATAGAAAATTTTCGGAGACCGTTGAAGTAAACTAACTTTAAAAAGCGTTACGGAAGTGCATAACGCAATAAACTTACATGTAAGAATAAATAAATGAATAAAAGCCAATATTTGAGTCTTAATCCTAAATCACGTTAGGTTAGTAATGTGACATGTGTTATATATTTTTTAACCATAGATAATCAAATTGAGATTTTTCTTCCTGTTATATTTTAACCATGTATTAACGTTTTGTTTTCTTAATTTGAGTAGCATGCTATACTATGCAAGCTATTTACAACAACTTGGTTATAAACGCAAAAAGACGTTTCCGTAATATTTTAATGGTACTTTTAAGTATATATATGAATATAAAAAAGTGTTAATCTGACTACAAATCATTTAAGCATACACAGAAAATGAAACGTTAATAAAAATTAACTGTTGAAATGGCGAATCTCTGTGCTCATTAATTATCGCTCCGCATCGTTCAATACGTATGCATGATCATACCCTATTACCTATTAACTGACTGCTATTATATATTTCAATAAAACCATACTGTTTACTTTAGTCCTTAAGATATTGTCACGCTTAATCGTACGTTATTTAATTAGAAATTAAGAAATGTATATCATAAGAATTCGTTTAGAGACTGTTATGGTTTCAATTTTTCATCTGCTAAAGCATTGAATTATAACAGGTTTTAGTATAATAATACAGTTTAATAATTTGAGTGTATAACGAAGAGAGATCAGATATAATTATTTTTTTACTTTATAATACCTTCTGAATACCAAAAATGAGAGTTATTTGTTCCGGGTGGTGGCACGTGTTTATTTCATATACGTTTTCGCATCTCCCGGAAAAGAAATAACCTTCTGAGTCTAATTCAATGATCAGTATAAAAGATGAAAATAAATTTTTTAAAAAAGCGGAGTTTACGGTAAATTTTTTGTTTTTTTTATATTTACAAAAAAAAATATATATTATTTAATAGCACGTAATATTATTTAGTTGATTGAAAAACGTACTTAACCTAGCACATATGTTAGTTCTTACTAAAAAAAACCTTTGTAAATGAAATTTAATTAACTTAACATTCACGAAATTTTATTTAAGACATTTATTGACACTTAACAGTTTTTAAATAAACTTCCCTAAGAGTTTAAGTTGCGATTGATTTGGTTGGTTAAAAGGTTCAATGAGTGTGCTTAATCGGGCTTTGGAGTCATCGATGTCATCATAATTATTAACTTATAATTTGTATTAGAGTAACTGAATTTTCATTACTAAAGTTGATTCGAATGGATCCGTTCATAATCCGCTATTTTATTATATACTCGATGTACTAAATTACTGAATCTTATTCTATTTCGAATTGTTTCGATAACTCCTGCAATGCAATGTCATCGTAACCACAGGATGCCAGTTACCACCTTGCAACGCACATTTTCAACATATGCAGTATTCAGGAATGATTTTGTATATTCTGAAGTTATGCTTTTTTGGCACGTTAAGGAAATATGATGAATGTAAAATTTTACGATACACGCGCACACTGTCACTAAAAACCAACACTCACCTTAAGTTAGCCGCAGTCAACTGACAACTATGTGTTTTACAATATTTATTTCTACAAACGTAGATTTAGATGAAATATAAAATTTGGAAAAAAATATTTATTTTGTTTACGCCCAAAAGTATAATTTTTATACTTTAGGCATGTGTCTCTTGATACCCGTGTAACGCAGTTTTATTTAACGTTATGTTTAATATATCTTCGGTACAGTATAAAAGGCATTTAAAATTCGGATTGCTGTTGTTAAAATCCAATGGAAGAGAAAATTAAGGAGGGAAAAGTCGATCGTTAGAAATAAAATGTTTTGTATTCCTTTATGATATTGATTGGTTCTGGTTTGAGATAAAATTTAATTCTGTTTATGCGAGATGCTATCACCATCAAAGCAACTTTCAAAACTACTATGCTTGTTCGGGACTTCATAGTGAAAATTTTGAAATGACAATCCTTATTACTCATACAATGGGGAACGATGTTACATTTGAAAATACATTAGATAGTTCGTGATAGGTTAAATATTTATTAGAATGTCAAAATATGTATTGCCAAGATTTTAATTTTGTCAAAAAACAATATCTACTAAAAACTTTTTGTGTAGGAAAATTTCATCGGTTAAAACATTCTTAAATTAACATCATTATTGATTAAGTGCCTTAAGAAACATTTGATCTTGTTCGAGACAACACATGAACTAGAAATATTCCAAAACTAGTTACGCATGGTCCGTATTCAGAGTAACCTTAAAAGAGACTTAGTTTAAAATATATAAATGGTGAGAAAAAACTTTTAAAATTACTGTTTAATTAGTTTTAAAAGTGTTTTTTTTTTTTGCCGAAATAGTGTAAATAATCAATTACGTTATTTGTTTAATCAAAATTAATGTAATGTTTAATTTAATCATAAATTATAAACCTCATTACTCTGTCCGTAAATCAAGTCAATAATTTAACATCTACCAATATGTGATCATAGGCGAACAACCCACCTCCCATGGCCCACCAACCTTGGGTTATATGGGCCGAATCGTTGAGGTGCGCACGTCTCCGTGAGGCCGCGCACACCTTCTGACTCCATACAAATTCTTTACTTCGTCCTTGTCCCTTTGAGACATTTCTCCTCAGGGCATGACTATCACACGAACGGCCACCTGCTCGCCATGTTCGCCTCAGCGTCCGCCTTGCCATGCGGTGCGGAACGCCACAAGAGCTTTGAAGTTCCCTCCTGGAGAGAGATCGCAGTAGTAAGCTGGTCCCGCCCCAGCGCAGATCACCGTTCAACATCTTTCTCTCAGGTCCATAAAGTGGCACACCCAGAGCACGTGGTGCCTAGTCTCCTCGTCCAGACCGCATTCGAAATACTCCATCGCTTAAGCCATCGTGCAGGCGCTGAGGAAACACCCGTGACCCGTCAGCAATTGTGACGTGACATGTCCGGGATATCCATTTCGCCTGCAATCGCGTAGGATACCTCCTGGAAAGAATTGAAAGAGTTCTACCTTCAGTTCCGACTTCCATCTTTCCTCCCAGCACCAACTATGTCCTTCCATTAGCCTTCTTGTCGGCTCGACTCCCACTGGGCATGTTCCTACTTTCACACCAGGCCTGCCAGCCCATAAACCTCCAATTGCCGGCAGCACTCCAGCTAGTACCGAAGTGCTGCCGTGCTGGTTGATCTGTAAGCCTTGAGCAGGATCAGGCGCTCCGCTGGCCTCCTTAACAGAGTTGAGCGGACCAGTAGTGGTTCGCCCTTTCCCACCAACAAGCGGCCGCATACGTGATGGAGATACAAACGTACGGTATATATAATCAGCGCAGGGTAAGTTATCCCGTCGGTGACGATACACGGCCACCTTCCCTGAAAACAGTTACCCGCCCTGCTCGTGATCGATCTGGCATGTTCGTTGAACGACAGGGCTGCATCCAGACATACGCCCAACACCTGAGTGGACATCACGGGCGGATCGATTCCGTCCATTTGGATCACAGGTGCCTTCGAGCTTGCCCCTCAGGTCATGGTGTATGACTATGAGGGCAAAACTCAAGCGTTCCTGGATCCCCATTCGGTTATTTTTGCAAGTTCTCGCACGCTTTCCTTCAACCATGGCACGGAGTTAGCCTCGACGACCTGTGACATCATCGGCATATGCTACTAGTTTCGTATTTTCTGGAGAGGGAGGTGGAACAGATCATCCATGAGGATGTTCCAGGGTGGACAGACCGTCCTGCGGCAACCCATCGGGGCCTTCCATCCGCAGCCCGACAGTCTACGGGTCGTCCAACGAAGTACCCGCACAGCATCCGAAGTTCGGTGGACAGCCGCCATTTTCGCTTTTAAGAAGCACCATCGGCCACCAGCATTGTCGAAAGCACCGGATATGTCCAAGTACACGCCTGAACGTACTTGCAGGGCGATTCCCGGCCGTTTCGATCGCTTGTATCGCCGTGGATGTTGGCCTTCAGAAACCATGCTGGCTGTCGAATTCCTGCAGAAAGTATTTGAGGACGCAAGCATCGCCCTTCAAGCAACTTACCCAGAAAGGGAGGAGCGTAATTGGACGGTCGCTTTCGGTCGGACAGTGACTTACCATTATTCTTCGGCAGGCAACAGCCCGCGACCTTCCAAACATCCGGAAACACTCCTTCTTTGACACCGACCATACACTCCAGCAAAACTCTGCCGCGGCTACGGCCCACGCATTCTTTATAGCTCGCAGTAACCCGTCAATTCCGGGGAGGTATTTGAAGCCTCTGATGATCGCATCAAGGGCATCGCGAGAAAGAGGGCGCATCATCGCCCATTTGGAATAATAGAGGCTGCGCACGGACCCGCTTATGTACTGCTGTCCCGAGACGGTCGTCGTCGGGCAAAGTGCCCAGCAATGTCCGCAGCCTCATCCACGTTCCCCGCGTGACTGTTCGCATATCGAGGCCGTATAGGACATTTGCGGGGATGGAGACCGCCAGAGGCAACCCGTGCCTGGCCCCATGGGTCGTGTTGCCACTTCAGCCACGCGTAGGGAGTGGCTCCAATGCGCCTCCCCATTTGCGCGCGGTACACGCGACGCGCCGCACGATATGCGCCTCCCTGACACCTCTACGACCACCAATCCTTTGCACTTCTGCCTACACTCCTTAGTTTACCAACTCGCTTTCGCATCGCATCCAGTTCTCCGTTCCACCATTCATAACCGCCACATTCTTTCGCTTGTTAGTGCCCAGACATTCAATCCGCCCTTACTATAACATCTGTAAAATCCTGTGCCAACTCGGATGGCGGTTTATGGACATTCGATCCCATTCTCGCAGATATGATGCGGAGCCGTCCCATCACCCTCACCGAAACCTGGAGGTTCCAACTCGGCTCCTGAGGACTCAGTGACTGCGTCGGGCTTATTTCAAATGTACGAGCCGATGGTCGCTAGAGGACGCCTCCGGCGTACCGTCCAGCTCCGCATACAGACATTGCGGAGTGCTTAATGTGATGTCTATATTGGACTCGCCATTTGGGCCTGAAAAGGTGAAGGTTGTCCAGCTTCGTTCCACACCAGAAGGTTTCTAGCCCCTATAAAGTTTCCATGGCCTGGCGTCTGTGTTCCGCGATCTGGCCTCTGCCCACCATTGCCTGGCAGGCTTGCCATTGCCAGTGCGTGTTTGTGTCCGCCCTGAGTATCCTCCGACCGCAGCAAGTCGGAATATCCCGTCCAGCGTCATTGTATGGATCATGGCGTCCGAATATTGAAAATGGGATGAAGCTAAGACTACTTCGGGACTCCTATTTTGCGCACAGTCACGACTGCACAGTGGTTGGTGGACAGGTGTTCCAAATACCACCGACAGTCTGAATTGTGACGTAGATGCCTGCCTACTTTCGTGCTCGCCTGAACAATCCAGGGGTTACCTTCGCCGGTGACTGCCCGTACCAAGACAATATCCGGTCGCATTCACGGGCCAGTGCTGGCAGTTCTTTAGGCCAGTTCAGAGCCGCCAGATTGACCGCCCTACCTGAGACTAAGGGGATTTGGAGTTGGTTAGTTCAACGCCCTTTCTCGGCGTGCACCGTGCTGGGCATCCTCGCGACGCTGGGCGTGGTCTTCGGCGGGCTTCCGAATCGCTTGCAGGTGGCGCAGCGTACCTCCGCCGAGGCATCCCTCCTGTTATGGCCTGTCGCCCCACATCTCCCCAAAACCACGTCCTTGAACGACAGTATCGTTCCGGTGCCCCAGCTGGCAAAGGTTGCAACAGGTTACGAGATGGGTCAAGGCCTCGATAACCTGCCATCCCATATACTCGGCCTTTCTCTACCAGCCCTACGTACCCGCCGGAACACCCAGGATTGCTGTCGTGCTGTCCTTGTAGCCGCGCCGTTGAAGACCTTTGCGTGTCCGGAGTGTTTGTTCCAAAATCATAGTTCCGCGAAGTTTTGCTCATAGAGGGCGCTGATTATGTCGTCTGCACTAGGGTCACCATCCGTTCCGCAGTATTACCGTGGGGTACGCTGTTCGGACCACGACTTAGCGTTGGTGGACTGCACTTTCAGCTTCTCCGCTGGTTCCTTTGAGGTGGTCTGGACGACTATCCTGCGTTCCTGGACTTTCCTCACCTTTTCACCTGCACTTCCATTTTTCTGCGATGCTCTTCTTCAACTCGGCTTGGTGTCTTCCGCCGTCTTCAAAGTCTCCACCTGATTATCGCCGGGTAGAAAGCCACCACTGGCCCGTCCTTGCAGGAATCGCTACGGGGCCTCCTGTGGGAGTTTTAATGCTGACGCATGTTGGCACCTTAGTCGGGGTCGGATCATAGCGAACAGCTAAGACATTGGTAGTCTTAATAAATTGGCTGCAGGTAATATTTAAATTCACCGCTGGCCGTTAAAATTTTCCGTAGCATTGGCCGTCGACCACATCCATCTTTTAACCTCACTCGTAGTCCACACGTAGGTCAGCACACATACACACACATATAACTCTTCTCGCTCCGAACACACAACAACAACGTGTACAACAACAACGTTGCTTGTAGCTCGGTCGACCGGACCAGCCCGCTCGATCCGCTCCGCTACCGGCCATCCGGCTTGGCCCACCCGTGCACGCCTCCCGACGCCTACGTGGCAGAAGAGAGAAGACGTCGTCGTCGTGTCATCGTGCATCAGGCAGTGCAGACAGTGTAGTTTCAGTGTGTGCCGGAAGTGTCGTGTCGACGCGTTGGGCGTAAGCGCCTGCGCGCAGATAGCTGTGTAGCCGTCCGGTCGGGTGAGTCGTTCCATTTTGTATCAATTTAATTTTCCCCTTTACAGCGTTCAGACACCTTCTGTTGAGATGAGGGACCTTTTTATTAGTTTACTTTGCCAATTAAATTCATCTGCCACGTTTCACCGCGAACGTAGTTAAAAATCAACACGCACACCACCCACGTGGTATATATTTTATCATTTATCAAGGTTGCGACCAGGCAGCAACAGGTATCACCCAGCGCCCAAAGGCTAGTCTTTCCTTTTTAACGTTAGTTAACCCCGCTACGGGGCGGGAGGAGAACACAACCCCGGCGTCAGGGTGCTGACCGCGTTACTAAATTAAATTCATCGCGTAGTTTTGGCAAATCATGTTGCATTTACAAGGAAGCCCTCGAGGGCATAGGCCCAACATTGAGGAACTAGAGAACAAGACACCGGAGGCCATACGCTTGGCATTCTCGCCGCCGCGAATAACAACAGCGGCAAAACAACGCCCACGAAGTGGCAAAAATCGCGCGCAAATAGGGTTCAGAAAATCGGATGATCCGAAACTCATCCGAAACCACCGATCATCGTCCGACCGAATGGAAGTCGAAAGAAAACGCAGGCTCGGACACCGGAGAATCCGAGGACTTGACGCAGGAGGCTTGCCCATCCAATCGCGCAAGAAAAAGCGCAAAATAGGTCGTCACCAGCATCATCGCCGACACCGGACCCGCCAACCAAAGCGCTGAACGTCGGCCACCGAATTAGGGGCCCTGAGGTCAGTAGAGCCAACCCCGCCGCCTCACGGCAAACCCGCCATCGTTTCACAGCCGGCCGCATCACGGCCCTCAACATCTCCGCCCTCAGCAACCCGCGCCCGCTGCCTCACAGCAAGACCGGTCTCACCAGAGACAAAGCCACGCAATTATCAGCCTTACGAACGTGTCAATTCACGGCTAATGATTCCGTAGTGGAATCAAATACATAGAGACGGTAGCGCACCGGACGTCACCTGTATCTGCTCGAAAAGCACTATTATCATACTGCGCTCCTGAAGAGCGTCCTTCGGACAGTGGTCGGGCCGCCGAAGGAATTACCAACTCAGAAACTTCGAATTTATCAAATCGGAGAACATACCAATATATTCCGCCTCAGAGGCTGTTCATCCGCGGACAAAACCGTACCAACGTCGTCCTCTGACGCTCGAACGCTTCCAGAGGGCAAAAAGGTATGATCTAAACACACATATGCGACATCGGTCGTTTTCGTTTAACGCGCCGTATTGAACGGCCTCCAGGCAGTGCCAACAACTGCCAATATTCGACACACGGCCCGCAATTGCCACGCACGACCCCGTTGCGTAAAGTGCCTGGGACCATGGCACCCCAGACTGCCCACGACCCGACCGAGAAGTCCTAGCTACGACTGAACCGCCGCTGCGTGAACTGCAAGCCCAGGCCACACGGCAACTACCCGGGTGCCCCAAGGCGCCCAAGCGGGACCACCTCCACCATCCACCATCCCTAGGCCCACCGGTGCCATCCTACCTCCTTCCCGCTCTCCGGCCTGCCCCAGCGTGGCAGATTCCCAGCGCCGCGTAGACCGCCAGCGTGGCCAACCAGCCGCAACCTGCGCCGAGCGCCCGCGTACGCCGCACCTCGCGCGCACCACCAAAGCGCCCCGCGCCTCCCACAAGCCAGCCAGCGGCGCACTGGGACAAAACCGATGTTAGAACACCGTGGACTCGCGGAAGTCGATAGGCTCAGCCGAGCTAGGATGCCACCGTTGGCACTTGCCCGCTTAGCTGTACTCCGCAAGCGCGAAACTTGATCGCTTATTCGTGGGAACAAATGGTAATACAACCACAACCTTGTAAAACCTGGCCGCGTAAAGCCACGCGCATTCAACTTAGTATTTTTAACCAAACGGTCTCGGAACAAACGACCGAAGTCAAAGAATTCTTCCAAAACGGATGAGAATTCTACTGGAGGAGACATTCCAACCAAGAGAGATCCAAGATTCTAATTTTAATATCATAAGAAATGGCGACCGGCGCTTCACACGGCGGCACTCTCATTATTATAAATCACTGCACTCCGTGAGCACCGACACGCCGTCAATCTAAAGCATTTAACTCGATCCGTAGGTTAGCCATTCAGGTCACGCGCTGATTACAATAGCTTCGGTATATTTACTGCAGAGACACCGCATGCATCCTAACCATTCGAGACGCTATCTAGGAGACGCCGTCATCCTCGCCGATTTCAATAGCAAGCACCCGATGGAACTTCCTCACTAACAAATCCGCGGGGTCCAGCATTGACGTTGGTCAGATAAACTCAACTTCAGTGGGTTGGCGCCGTTGATTTGCAAAACACTACCCAAGTATGGTCAACGACCGGATGTGCGATATTGCACGTAAAAACGTAAATCTGCCTCGCATAGAGGACATCGATGACCTAACCCCGACCACCGTCCCGGGGCTTCCAGCCTAGGACCCCAAATCACCAAAACATAGTTCTAGAACAAAGTCGATAGCATAAGCTTGTCACAGCTAGACCTCCTCCCTGCTCACCCTCATTTAGAACACCATACCCAAACATTAAGCACCGCTCACGACGTGAATCTCGCCGCTCTGCGTTCACAGTCATGCCAAAGTGTCGTCAGGTTCCTCGAGGCAAATCCCGGTGGAGGAAACCCCCGCTGGCCTGCCAAACGACATCAAGACCCTTGCGACGCAAAGAGCCGCGATCGCGCCCACGATTGGTATCCACCGAGCGAACGAGGCAAGCCACGCGCCTTAACATCGTCCAAGATCGCATAGCTGACAGGAAACGATCGTGGATAACGATCTGAGCAACTCCAATCCCCAATGCACGTAGCTTCTGGCCATTCCTAAAGCCTCAAGCAGCAGCGCCATCCAAATATGCCGCCACTCATCCAACCCGACAGCCCACAGCGTTTCTCGATGAGGAAAAGGAATGTCTGGCCGACGTCCGAGGCTCATTGCCCAGCTCAACAATGGTGAGCGCCGCTCATTCCGCAAGGTAGAGGCGAGGTTGACGGTTGAGCATCTACCCCACGCGATACTCACACCGTAACGAAACGAAGTGAATCGTTAATTCAAAAAGTTAAACCAGAAAGCCGGGCCGTGGCATTCAAACCGCGTCATTGATTCTTCGACTCATCTCATCAACCCCGTCCTAATCTATAACGCAGCTCTTTCAGGGTTTTTTCAATACAAGATGCCAAGTTATAGCTTCCTCAAACCGGGAAAACCTCCCAACCAACCAACCTCTTACGCCCCATTAGCCTGCTTAAGGGCTTCGGAAAATCTATGAAAGATAGTTTGCCCGCCTCGGACTTTAGTGCAGCTAATGGCTTCCTAACCAGTCAAGTTCCTGGCCAAACATTCCTTTGTCCACATCAGGTGCACCGCATACGGAGCAATAATCCGCATGACACGGGGCCCACACAACCTCGACGTGGCCAAGCGCATAAGATGGCACGACGGGCTTATATACAAATTATATAAGCTCTGCCTGACCTCTCTACCATCTCGAGACTTTCTCTGGCGAAGTTCGATACCCCGTCAGGGAACAAAATCCCAACCTCACCGTACAGGGTCCGGCTCGTGTTAGGCCCGTCCTATTACCCCCAACCAACGAATCCTCGCAAATTTAAAGGGCACGCCTTGTTCGAACGACAAATGTTTTCTCCGGATATGTCCATTCCATCCAAACGTTCCGTCGCAGCCAGGCGCTTGGCGACTGGTTTGAGTGGAGATCGAAAACCCACCAAAGCGCGGCGTCTTGTTTAAACAGAATGCCGACGATCCCATCCATGATCCGACTCCTGACCACCCACCGGTAAACAAAGCCCAAAACCCTCGGGGTCCTCGATCCCCTCAGCTTCGGCCCGCCATCGCGGTCAAAAACAGAGGCCCCACGTCCTGGGTCCCATTCCCCTAATTAACCCGCGCTTCTCGCCAAAGGTGTTGTTAAAAACAGTTATCCGTCCAACTGACTTACCCGTCCGGTGTTCGCCCGCATCCCTTCCAATATCCAACAAACTCAAGCCTGCAAACAGGTTCATACGGGGGCCACGGGTGCCTGGTGCGCAACCCGACCGCATGGGACCGGGAATTGCCTCCATTCATATTTTTAAACGCATCAATAAATTTTTACCCGGCTTGCTTCGAATGAGCGGTACGTAACGCCGCCGATTACGTACCACGCAAATTAGTTCATCCCAAACGGAAAACGTTAGATATGGCGACCGCGCCACATCTTCGATCCGGACGAGATATAACGATCGGCAAGCACGGAAAATTGCCACAAAACACCTTTGCCCCGCCGCCGAGGGCAAACGCACCCGCAACAGATTTCGGCAGACCAGGCCGATTTCCCATGATGAGCGGTTTTGCTTAAAATTAAAGTCCAAAGAACGATCGGGCCGGGTTGACGGGGCGCCCTCGATACGTTGTAACGGGAAAGGGCAAAAGGACCCGAGGAGGTTCGGCCCTCCCCACCCCTGATTGTCGCTGACGGTTTAAAAATAGTGGGGCCGACGAGGCCCCCTCTGGGGCCCCCGACTCAACAAATTAAGAGGTGAACCCGCCGCAGTTACGCCCTCGATGCGGGGGGTTGACCCCCAAGAAAGTCACAGATAAACGATAAACTAAATCCAACAGGAGTCTACCGTGTACAACCAACATCAACCGGGTCGGCGGATCGGTCCGCCAACGTCGATGACCCGTGGGAACATTTCAAAGGTTAACAAAGACCATCTGTTTGGGTGACCTTTTATTTTCGGGTTGGTCACTGTTCGAAGGAACAGAAATTTTTCGAACCAATTGTTCCCTATAAAATTCCCGGTAGAGACTGATAGCTTTACATCAAGGTCAAAAAAAATCACAGCATTAATTAAAACCTTAAATTGGATCGAGAAAAGAAAGTTTAAATAGTAAAATACACCAAATTTTTCACCTTTCGTTATTTCATTTGGTGTATGTCAGTAGACTCTTAGACAGCTTACTATTTTACTATTAACGTAAACATTTTATGTAGCATGTTGTTGGATTGCACGGACAATATGGTTCATATCAGCACTTTAATGATGGTGTCGTATAGTATTTCAGTTGATAAACAAGATGTAAATTTTCCGAATATCACAATTCTATCACTCTATCACAAATCTGTTTATTAAATATCTGAGTAGTATAAGTGGAACCTGTACTTTTTACTCCAAACATAAAAAATCATGAATGCCTTTTCAGTTAAAATGAAATTTAGCATTTTATATTTATAACCATGTCACTTTTATTCAAACAGCAAAGTATAATTTCTTTAAAGTCAAAAGTACTGAATGTAGCAGCATATTATAAAGTTTTTACTTTAAGCAGTGCAGTCTTGTATATATAGTTTTTCCTCTATATTTGATCAAGATAATTCAACACGTCTAAAAAAGATCTACGTCCTGAGCTATTATCGAGTTGAAACGATTGCTAAAACGGGAGTACAAACATTTATTTTCATGTTAATAACTCAACGTTTTATATGATAGGATTTTATTAAAAGGGCAAAGTTACGAGGGTCATTTGGCTCTGTTTATTAAATTTGCTTGATAAACAAACTCAGTCGGGTGCTTCTAATCTTTCCTTTTAGTGAAGTAGAAGTGGAAGATTTTAGCGTTTTGATTATTTATTGAATAGCTTTAAAAAATATAATATTTTTTTTACTTACATCGCATTGTACTTCAAAGACAGGTCCCATGACAAAAACGTTTCAAAACATATCCGGCGTTTCAGTTTAATTTTATAACACAATAGTCATCCTAAATAGCTTAAAAGATTTTAGGTGTACTAACACAACACTTATAACCCTATATAGCAGAATATAAATGTCTCCTTTAAATTTCTATTGATTTGTAATTGATAAAACAACTACTTTTTCTTGTAATTTTACAACAGAAAACTTCTACTATTGACCTATAGGAATAGTAATGAAAAAGAAATTTCCGCTAGACGTTGTTAGTAAGTAAATTGTTTTTGATGCAACTTAAAAAACCTATGGAAAATTAAATTAATAATGCACAAAGTCAATAGAAGTTTCTAAAGAAACCAAAGCTAGCTTTGTTTTAATTAAAATCTTATAACAGTACGAAATATTATCCCATTGTATTGAAAGTAATATAATATAAATGTAAAAAATACGTTATTTTTCTGATTCTAAAAACAAATTGAAGTGGATATTCCAAAACGTATTATATAATGAGATGAGATGATTAAGTGAGATTTTCACATTTTGTGTTGGATGATCCTTCAATATTTCAACCAAAATGGTTAAAATTATCACAAAATTGCTTGTAAAATATTTAAAATGAAATCTAGATCTTTGATATATAAGCTTATTAAACCATAAATTTAATTATCTTTAAACGGTCGTAGTAGATGGTTAGTGGGATGTTTGCCTCCGTTAGAATGGAGTAAAAAAAGCAGTACTTTTCCTGACTTAAACCCCAAGTAAAGGAATGATTTTAGTGTACTAAATTTACGTCTTAACTTAAATTATTGATAATAGCTACAGCTAGTCTGAATAATGGTTTCAAATTTAAAAATTTGTAAAATATTTTTCCTTGTCCTGAACATTCCTCGTTTAAGTTAAAACAAAAAAACTTTTATTAATAAAAACAAGTCGTAATCTAAATAAACATTCTTAGGATGCTAGAGTGAAACTTTGCTAGGTTTTAAAGTGCTCTACGAGTTGACATCTAGAGGATGTCTGGAAGAGAGTTCTGGCAAATATTAGAAACGTCGCAATTGTATTTTCTTTGAATTTTCAGTTTCATATTCCTTTTTTTTATTGATATTTTATTTGTCTACTAAAGAAGTAAAAAAACACATTATAATTAAATTAATTGACAAATATTTTACTGAAATTTATTAGCTTATTGTATTCAATGTTATAAGCATTCATTATTAATAGAAAGAAAAACATATTTCTTCCATAATTATTTAAAACATCGGATGAACTGGGAAGAAGTATGGTTCATTAATTCCGACAAGTGTAAATCAGTATCTAATTATTGTATCCAGAGCAAGCTACTAATATTATGAAAAAAATTGACTGATACTCATTGCCCCAACACTATCTTTTTATTATCTTGATTGGGAGTAGAATGTAAAGAAACACTTTTACAATTTCATGAAAGACTAATAAACTAGATTAAAAAAGGTAATTTGTTCACATTTCCACATTAAGAGTTGCAAGAAAACCAAATAGATATAAAGTTAAATAACTATTTGTATATGTTAACAATAATAATTGAAACATTTAACACTAGTATCATAAAAAATTGATATTATTGACATTAATAATATAATTAATTGTAACAATTTCATTTGACATATGGTAGGTTGCACCTATCACTTTTTTTTTAGAAAAAATTAGCTTTGTATTATATTATTGTATTTTTAAATAATTAGCAAATTTAGTTAACTTGACCCGCTCATTGACAGGAACAAATTGTGACATCTATAATTTGGAACCGTTCCAAGCAATAATTTAAATTAAATATTGAGACAACGGAGAAAATCTCTTATATTTAAACAATACTTGTTATTATCAAACAATAATGTTATTAAAAATAAATTTTCTAATAAAAGCAAACAGTGTATGAACCTGGTACATCAAAAATATTCAGGAATACCCAGTAAAGAACTTGAAATTGAACTTCTTGAATAGTTGTAAAATTGATATATTATGTTCTACTGAGCACCGGCTCAGAATATCAGTTAATGTTAAATCTTGGATGTCACTAGGTTGCTAGCCTGTTCAGTAGAGATAAAGCTACCGGTGGTTTTAATAATTATTAATAGTACTTTAAAATTTAAAAAATCAAAGATATTGTGAGCCTTCTGTTGAACGGACTATTGAGAATAGCCTGTGCAGAGCTTGAGCACTCATTGTTGTATTGTGTACAGACCTCCCACAGCGTTATAGAACCAGTTGTTCTAGAAGAAATATTGGTAAAACTATCTGAATCTAATAAGTATATTATAATTTGTGGTGACTTTAACATTAATTTATTAGATAATTGCAACACAACTTAGATTCAGATCATTGTTAAGTTCATATAACCTTTTAAATTTATTTATTGAACCAACAAGAATTACTGAGACTTCTGCAACATGTATAGATAATATATATACTAATTGTCAACCATTAAATAAGTCAATTATTAAAATGTTAACTTCTGACCATTGGTTAAAATTTGCCTCCTTAAAATAGATAAAATGATATAACAAAAGTTCGCAAGAAACAAGAATGTTTGTCCTTATGTATAAAAAGCGTTGAGAAGTTCAGAAGTAATATATTACAAAAAGTTAATTATTTACATTATGATGAAAATCCACATGTACTTTTAGCGCATTATTCACTTTTAATAAGAAAAGAATTTAATACTATATTTACTTCAAAACGGTTAAATCTCAAGGTTCTGCAGTGTTTAGTGAGTGGCAGTTCGGTATCCATAAAAGGGGAGATTATATGAGCTTTATAGTCAAAGAACATATAACCATAACAATAACTTTGTTGACAGTAGGCTTCTAAAATATTTAAAAGTGTGTTATCGCTAAATGTTTATACTTTAAAATAAAATTTAAAATTCATCAGATAAAGAAAATGACTTGAATATTATTAATAGGAAACCGGAAGGGCCGCAAGGAGCAAGCTCTAAAATACTTAAATGTTGATAACCATACAATTGAAGCTGACATGATGTTGCACCTATTTCGAAGATTTTTTTCGGACATTCCGGTTTTGACTACCAAGTCACTTTTTGTCTTTCCAACAGTTGGAATCACCATTAAAAGATAATGTTATTGAATGTACAAAATGTTTAATTTTAATGATGTGGTAAGGACATTAAGGTGCATGTAGACAATTAGATATTAAAAAAAACCGCAGACCTTTGGGAATCTCGTTAGGTGATAAATTCGATTATTGATGTAATATCACCTCATCTAGCAACAATATTTAATGTAGCATCCAGAGAGGCGAGTTTCCTGACCTAATGAAGCACAAGAGAGTTATACCGGTTTTAAAGCAGGGTAATATGGACCCAAATAATTTTAGATCTATATCTATTTTGCTACTCTTAGTAAAATATTTGAAAAACTTTATTAAACCAATTAATGAAACATTTAACAGTAACTGTCTAATTATAACAAACAGTACGGTTTCACTAGGGTCGCTCCACGATTGATGCTGGCGTTATGCTCATTAAGAGCCTTGAGGCTTGGAAGCGTCGCAGGATGCCTTAGGCATTTTTGCGATCTCAAAAAGCTTTTGATTGCGTACAGCATGAAACTCTGGTCAGGAAATTACGTCACTATGGTGTGTAAGAAACGCCGCACTCATCTTCTGTTCTGTACTTGAGCCCGAACTCAGAGGGTTGACGTGAATGGTATAAGATCTCCAGGGCCTGTAAATATGGGTGTCCCACAAGGGTCTACTTGGGCCTTTTCTTTCATCTTATAAATGATTTACCATATGTTATTAATAAAACGACGAGATAGTATTATTTGCTGTGATACTCTTAATTTTTAAAGTTAAACGACACACATCAATAAGACGATGTAAATAATACTCTCTCTAGAGTGGCGCACTGGTTTAGTGTCATAATCTGCTACTGAACCAGAAGAAGACAAAATGTATTAAATTTATGGACTGAATGTAAGACTGAGTAAATGTAAGTGTTTATAGATGAGGAAGGGTAGACGTTGTTGAGTCAACCGTGTTTGGAATAAAAATAAGGTACCAGTTCGGTGGGGCCCTATTAATGAACTATCGAATAAACTCAGCTCTGGTATAATCGCCAAGAAAATCAGAACAATTAACTGACGTGGGGAGACGGCCCGTTGGTTATTTTAGCTATTTCCACAGTGTAACCGCAAGCATTCTACGGGGGAAGTGCAAGGATCTAATACGATCTTTGTCCTCCAAAAACGAAGCTTATTGAGGCGGTTTTATAACCTGGGCCCAAAAGGAATCCCTTGGAGAAAATTGTTCCCCAGAATTAAAATATAACCGTTACTTCCAATAATTTTCGAAAACCTAATGGGCAAAAAAACTTGAAATGATTTTCTTAGACATTGTGATGCACATAACTTTAAATCCAAAACAAACATAATTTAATTCTTCCCAGCAACTAGATCCAAAATAGGTAAATATTTTATGGGACAATGTATCGCTTTTAAACAAAATCCCAGTAAACTTCAGAATTAAAAACTGTTAATAAATTTAAAAAAGTAGTAAAAACGTTTTATGTTTTAAAGGTTATTATGATATAAATGAATTTAAAATGATAACACAGCCTGGTAAATGGGAATTCCGCTCCAGGCTTTTAATATAATATCGGGGATAGTACTGTATGTAGCTCATGAAAATTTATATGTGTATATTTGATTATTTTTAAAAGATGACAAAATATCCCCTAGTTTTTTTCCCCGGTTCTTCTCAGGTCGGAGGCTCCTATTCCGAACCGGTGGTTGGCGTCCTTGACAATCAATTGCCGGGTTACACTTCAATATTGAATAAAAAGATATTTGAAATTTAATTTGAATTTGAATTGAATTTATTAATTATATTCGTTAATTTTTTATTGGGCCGGTAAAAATTTTTCGATAAGGTTATTTTTTAAAAATTCTTCCAACAATTATTTTCTGAATAAAATTGAGCGTTCATGCAGTAAAAAGAAGGAAACCATCGATAAAGTGCAAAGGTTTATTTTTGAAGTGGCCAAGAATAGTAAACCGATGGGCTAATAGATTGAGGTGGAGGCTGCGTTCCAGGAAGAAACGTGTTTGTGGACCCAAACAAGGATATCAATGTTCGTGCAGTACCCAGTTTCGTTGGAAGCGGTAACAGAGGATCCAGCCCTTGGTATGGCCGCATTTGAATTGGCCAAGCATATAAATTTCTTTGTTTTATTCTTAAAGTATATTTTAAACTTATTTTTAAATTTTTAAAAAGTTTCTTAAAAAATTCACCGGAGTCAGTCCACCAGAAGAAAATGAACAAGGTAAATAAATGGTTAATTTATAATTATTTCTTAAACATTTTAATCGTTTAATCCTTTATAAACCTTAAATATTTTGAATGTCCTAGTTTTTTTTTTAAAAAGGGGGGTTTTTTTTTTTAAAAAGGTTTTAAAAATTTTTTTTTTTTTTAAAAATTTTTAAAATTTTTAAAATTAATTCCTTAAAAAAAAAAAAAAACCCCGGGGCGATTTTTAAAAAAAACCAAGGCAAAAATTTAAAATTTTTTAATTTTTTTTTAAAAAGGGATTTAAAAAATTTTTTTTTTTTTGGGGGTTTTTTTTTTTTTCCTTTTTTTTTTTTGAAAAAAACCAAAAAAAAAAAAAACCTTTTAAATTTTTTTTTTTGGTTTTTTGGGTTTTAAAAAAAAGGAAAAAATTTATTAAAATTTTTTTAAAAACCCTTTTTAAATTTAAAAAAAAAAAAAATTTTTTTTAAAATTTCAAAAAAAAATTTTTTTTTTTTTTTTTTTTTTTTAAAAAATTTTTAAAAATTTAAAAAATTTAAAAAAACCCCGGGAATTTTTTAAAATTTAAAATTTTGGGGGGGGCCCCCCCTTAAAAAAAAAAAAATTTGGGGTTTTTTTAAAAAGGGGGTTTTTTTTAAATTAAAAAAATTTTTAATTTAAAAATTTTTTTTTTTTTGAATTTTTTAATTTTTTAAAAAACCCTTTTCCCCCCCTTTTTTTAAAAAAAATTTTTTTTGGGTTTAAAAAAAATTTTTCCCCCCAAAAACCAAAATTTTTAAAAAAAAAATTTTTTTTTAAAAGTTATTTGGGTTTTTTTTTTTAAAAAAAAAAAACCCCCAAAAACCGGTTTAAAAATTTTTTTAATTTTCTTTAAAGGGGTTGGGGAAATTAAGGCCCCATAAGGTTTGATTTGAAATTAAAGAAAAATAAATTGGTTAAAGTATCCCATTTGGTAAAGAAAACCTTTTGGAAACATTTTCTTTAATATAGAATTTAAAAAATAAAAATAAGAAAACTAATTTGGACCTTTTATTTTAAAACAAAAATATTCCAAAGGTAAAATGTTAAATAAACAAATTTTTAAAGGAAACCTTTTCCCGTTTTTTTTTTAAATTATTAAATTTTCTCCTTTGAAACTTAATTTTTATTCAAATTAATTGAAATTTTTTTATTCAAGTTTTTTTTCCACTTTATTTCTTTTCCTTTAAAAAAGGTTATACCAAAATTTTTCTCCTTACCAATATTTTTTAATTGTTAAGGAATTATTTTCCTTGAACAAGAACCCAATAAGTTGCAATGAACCAATAGAAACGCAAAGGGATCTTATTTGGGAAAAATTGGAACATTTAAATTTCCATTTAAGGTAATTTTTCAAAAAAAATTTCTTTTTAAAAAAAAAATGACCTTGGTTGGAATTTAAAAAAAGTTTCGGTTAAGCGATAAAAAGTTAAGTTTCAACCCAAAGGAAACGGAATTACATTTAAAATTTATTAGTATTAATTAATTTAAAAAAAAAAAATTTGGAGGTTTGTTTTAAATTAAAAAAAAAATGCTTTTCTTTCGGCGTAATAAAGAAAACCTTGGACTTTTAAAAGAATTAAAACGCTATTAAAAACAAATTCTTATTGAAATTTTCAAAAATTTTTGCCGAGTTTTTGGGTCAGCTATTTGGGTTTTATTAGGAAATTTTTTCCCGTTTTTTTTTAAAAAACAATTTTTTTTTAATGATTAGAAAAATTGTGTTAAATTATGGAATTATTAATTTAAATTTTGTTTCCTTCCAAAAAAAAGCCCATAACGTTTTTTTTTCCCCTTTTTAAATGGAAATATTTTCACAGGGCTCATCCTTGAATAGAATAAAAATTGGTTTAAAAATTAAATTATTTGAAAAAGGAACATTTAGTCCAAGGAGGCCTTCAAAAAAATTTTTAAAAAAAAAATTTTTTTTGATTTAATTAAAATTCTAAATAAAAGTGTCAGGTTTAAAAGAGAAGGAATTCCATTTTTTATTTTTATTTTTAAAACAAAAAGGAGCCGTTTCTTCCCAATTGAAAAAGCGGGGAAAATGTTTAACCCCGCTGTAACGATTCCATTTCCGTTAAAATGGAAAAACCTTTCCTTTCGAAACAAATTTTCGTCGGTAAAAAAGGTCGCTGTTTTGTTTTGGCTCAGGGGATTTTAAGTTTTATTTTAAAGGACCGGCTTTTTTTTTTGAGGGGATTGGAAAATTTGTTTAAATTATGGTTAAATGGCTTGAATCTGAAAAAAAAAGCTAAATTTCAGGTTTTCCTTTTATAAATGAAATTTTGGCAGCCTATTTAAAATAAAGAAAAATTGTGTGGTTGGTTTTGCCTTTTGGAGCGGGCCCTATTTCCTTAAAAATTTTAATTTAGGTTTGTTAACTTATTCAAACGGACAGGTTGAAAAGATAAATTCCAAGCCGATTTTGTTTTCCCCCAGGTAGCGTTTTCCCTAAATTGGAATTGTGGTGGGAAGGGTGGCTGTAATTTGGTTGTAGCGGTTCCCATTTTGGTTTGGAAAAGGTTTTTCGTTCTTTTGCACTTCTCAAATTGGAAAAACCACCTTCGGGCCTTCAATTGGTCACATTATTTTCTTTAATGGGGTCCTTTAGGTTGCAGCGTTTGGTTTAAAGGGATGGTGAACCCGGTTGAGCGGATGCAATTAGGGATTCCAGAAACCCGTAGGAGAACACCTCCTTAAGGCCGTACCTTTGGAGGAAATTTCGTGGGAAATACCCGTTAGGGCGGCCTCTTTTTCCGGGCCTGGGTTCTTAGGCCGCTGTGGTTTTCCTTTGCAAGGCGCGGTTTGCGAACCGGATGGTTGTTGAGGTGCAAACCTTAAATGGAATAGTTGGGTGGGTTTTTCTTTATTTGAAGGGGTTTTACCCGGTCCTATCTTGGAATTTCTGGCCTTTCCAGACACCATTAATTTCCCAAGGTGTTCAAGGAAAAAATTGGCCTTTTCCCGATTAAAACTTAATTTACTTAATCACTTTTTTAAGGTTGTGTTGGTGAAACATTGGGAATTTTTGAAACAAAATTATAATGATTCCCAAATTTGGAGAAGGGGAAGCTGGCTTTATTAAGTTTATAGTAGGTTCTAAAATTTAAACCAATAGTCTTCCTTAGTTTATGGCCCAAGCCCAACTTGATTTTTTCTTTTAAAGCGTTGGTTGCGTGACCCCAAAATTGTTCAATGCTTCCTAACCCAGTTAATTTTTTTTCTTCCAAATTAACGCAATTATTTGGAAATTTTGGGGCAAATTGAAACCCTTAAAAGGAAAGGAAAGGGTAATGCCTTGTTTTTATTTTGGGCAATTAAATTGTATAAGGAAATTTAATTGAAACTATTAAGAATTTAAATACAAAGTTATTCGTTCCCATTAGTTCCCTGGGCCAAAAATAATGGTTCCAAATTTTCTAATACCTTTTAGTTATTAAATTCTTAAGAAATTTGAATTTACATTTCTAACTTATTGCGGTTCCCTGTAATCCGTTCCTAATGGTTTTAATTAACGAAACCTAATCCAAATTAAACCTTTTAGAAATTTTGGGCTTTCTAAACCTTTAAAGGTATTGGGTTTTTTTTATTGGTTTAAGAAATGGATGTTTTGAAACTACTTTGCGATTTTAAAAATAATTAGAGGGTTCCCAATTGGTTTTAAACTAATTGAATTTTTAAACCTTTAGGTTACCTTTGTTTCAAATTCCGTCCAGGTTGTAAGAAAATAAGTTTGGCCCAAGCTAATGGTTAATTTAAACCCCAAGAAGTTGGGTCCTTCTTGTAAAGGGTTAAGTTTTATTTTTATGTTTAGAATTCAGGAAATTATATGGGAATTGGTAAAATTTATTGGGTTTTAAGGGATTTGTTAGTTGAATTTTCCTAAAATCTTTCTTTTTGTGTGTTGTATATTGTGAAAATAGGAAGTTGTAATAATTTATCAATTTAATTTAAAGGGCCAAATTTAAATCTTTTGGTGGGCCGGGTTTTAATTTCCTGGTTGCTCGGGGTTGAATTTCAATTTCTGTTTTGGGTTCTTTCCGGTTCTAATTTGAAGGGCCTTTCTTTTGAAAGTGTTTGTTAATAATGTCTGCTTTCTTTTCATAATTTTTCTGTGAATTTTAGGTTGTTTGAACAAAGGGTTTTTCAAATTCTGTTGGCTCGGGTTGATTTCCCAAATTTGATTCGGGGTTCATTTCGGTTCTAATAGAAACTTGCTTTTGCAAAAAGTTTGGGTTAAAATTGTTAACCGCTTTCTTTTAATTTTTCGGGTTTTCTAGTTTGTTGGGAAGGAAGGTTGGATGTTACCTTTGGGTTCGGGGAGTGGCTAAGTTTGATGGTGAGGGCGATTTTAAAGAGTTTTAAAAACTTTGAAAACCTGGGATTAAATTGGTGCCCTGTTCTGTTTAATTTTAAAATGGTGCTCTAAATTGTTAAATAAAGCTTGATGGTTCCAATTGCTTGGAATTCTAAGTTTAAGGTATGTTTTTGGGATTTGAAAAAACCGAAAATTGGTTAGTAAATTTTCGGTTTGGCTGTAAAAATAATGTGATGGTCTATGGGCCTTGTTTAAAAAGGCATACTTTTCTAATCTGACCTTCCTAAAGTAATTTGGCCTTGGCCCGATTTGGAAAAAACATTGAAAATTAGTAATTTTCTTTGACTTTTAAACCGGCCAGTAATTTTGGGGCCTTTAACGGGGCAATACTTTAAATTTAGGCGATGGGTTTTTCCTTCGTTTTGGCCGAAGATGGTCTTTGCCTTAATAAGTCTTTCATTTTCCCAGCTCCTTTCTAAATAAATTAAATTTCTATAGATGGTTTTTTTTTCCTTGTTAATGGGAATAACCCTTGTACTTAGGAAGGTTTTAATTTCCAAGCCCTTCTTAAATATTTTTATTGCTTTTAAAATCTTTTAAAATTTAAGAGGGGGATTAACTGAACAGATGTACGTGTGGAGTGTCAAATGGTTTTGTCACGGTTGTAATTTTCTTTATGTCACCCAATAGTCAGGATACAATTGTTTGTTAAATTTATTCAGAGGGGTCGTCAGTTATAAACTTCCAATTGGATTTTCTTTGCAGTATGTGGAAATTACTTGAGTTACTTAAGGCTGGTTTTTCCTTGGTTAATTTATTACCAGAGCTGACTTTGTTACAGATCTCGATTTGCGATAACGCGTCGGCATTTGTGTTATTTTTGCCTTTCTTAACACGGAGGAAACCATATCATTAACTTTAAACGCCATCTTGTAAGCCGTGGTTTTTTTCAAGTTATAACCCACTGCAACGGCTTATGGTCTGTTACTATCTTTAAATTTTCGACCAAAGAGATAGGGGCGGAAGTATTTGGTTGCCCATACTATATTAACAGTTCCTTCTTATTGTGCTGTAATTTTTTCCCTCATTCAAAAATTTGGTGAGGCGATGCCATCGGTTTGTCTGACCCATAGTCCCCAGAGAGAACTACCTTTGCAAAATTGGAGGCGTCTGTGGTTAAAAGAAATCTTTATCAAAGTCGGGATACTTAAGGGGGGGATCGTTAATAAGGGAGCGTCTTGCACTTTTTCGAAACAGTTGGTATTTAATCAAAATTGATTTTATTTTTTTGAGACACTGTGTCATGGGTTTTTGGATGCGGCAAAATCCGGTATAAACTTGCGATAATAAAGCCTTAACAGTCCCAGAAATTTTGTTTAATTTTTTAGAGGTCTTGGGTAACGGATATTTTTTGTATAAGGGCAATTTTGTTCATTGGTTTAATACCTTCATTACTTATGATATTGTCCCCTAAGACGAGTTTCGAGTTTTTAAAATTCGGACTTATCTAATTGAATCTTAAAGTTAGATTCGCGCAACCTCTGAAATACCTTTTCCAGGTTGACTATATTTGCTCTTTTGAAGGGTACTAAAAATAATGTCATCCAGGACACGAACATATTACGTTTTGGAGGTCCCTGGACGTTGTCCATGACGCGCTGGAAGGTCGGGGGAGAATTTTTAGGCCCAAGGGACCTTAGAAAATTGAAGTGGCCATTTCGACGTTGAACCAGTCCTTTGAAAATCGGCTGGGTTCCTTTCAACCGATAAAATCCAGATCCAAGTCCAGAGTTGTAAAGACTGGCACTTCCCTAGCTTGTCCAAGAGTCTGTGATATTGGGATGGGGTATTTGTCGTCCAACTTTTTATTAAGTTTGAAAACAACGACCAGACGCCATTTTGCTTTCCCGAGGCGCTTCCTTTTTGGGCACCAACCAAATTGGTGAGCTCCAGGCTGGCCCGGACGGCCTTATTTCCCAATCGAGCATTTTAAATCTGACTTCCTTCCTGCGGTGAATATACCGGGTATCTGTAACCTTTGTATGAATCGGAATTTCGTCCGGTTGTTCCAATACTGTGTTTTATTCTTTTTGGAAAGTTAATGACTTCCCCTTCAATATAGAATACGGTCAGAATAAGAAATAAACCCCAAATTAAGCTTTTTCCTCGTCATTTTAGATGATCCAGGCAATTGCGATATGACCGCATTTGCGCGTGGCGATAATTGTTCGGTGCGAGGCAAACATTGTACCAATTCCTGAATTACTGTGGTTCAAGGAAAATATGATGTTTTTAGTTGGGTTCAACTTCCAACCATACCGCGGTTTACAAACCGTGGTAGGCATTCTGATATTACGCAATTGCATACAACCTGCTCCTCTTAAAACTTCACCGTCGGGCGCGTTAATTGGAACCAAGAATTTTGAACTCCGGTTGGTACTATGTTTTCGAAAAGGTTTAAAATTACGGGAATTATAAATTTGTATAAGGATTGCATGCTGATTTCGAACTAAAGTTAAAGTTCTTTAAAGATCTAATTTCCCCCTTTATAAAGAAATCCTTCCTATCAAACCCTCAAAATGATCATGAAACTTATATACAACTTTTATTTATCTGAACTTAAATTTTCGGAAAAATGGAAGGGTAAAAAAATTGATCCTACTCGTGGCGTGAACATTTTAACTTCGAATGGGTCCAAATTTTTTACGTTACCAAAGGTAAGATTCAACCCTTCCGGGCCAAAGATGGCTTGGCGCCTGTATCTATTAATTTTAACGGGGGTTCAAGAGATTCGTTAAAAGGTAGTTGTCTTTTGCGTCCTGAAAGGTTTAAGTTCTATCCTAATTTGCTTGATTTCGGTCCCTTCAAAAAATTGACAATCTAAATTGACTTTTTCCTCGGGTGTCTGGGCGTTCTATCGTTAGCCTTGAATTGGTCACAGTCACCAGGATAACCGGGTTATTTTTTGGTAAATATTCGTCACCGTAATGGGTCGTATTAATAGCCGTTTGGTCAGGGTTAGTAATAGTTATCGTTTGAACACCATTTACATTAACGTCCCGAGAAAATATTGAAAGGCGGTGGGATTACCTTTTCCGGCTTAATTCCATCCGGATAGTGGTACGGCTTTTGTTTGGAAGTGGCTAACGCCGCCTATCGGCACCGGTCCTTGGTTACGGGCGGTAATTTAAATAAGCCTTGGTTATCGGGGCCGGCAAACATTTCTGGGTACGTGGGGTCCACGGGATGGTTTAAAGTTCTTTTAAACTGGTTTAAGGACGGGGAATGGTTAACGTATTGCGGTCTAGAGGACCGGGCATGTTAAAATTAATCGGCGGAAGGGTGGTGGTCCAAATTATTCATACGGCAAATTAAAATTACGGGCGGGCCCAGTTTGGTGATAGCAACCGATAAGCAGGTTTTCTTTTCAGTCATATGGTCATTTTGCTTTTCCCAAATAAATGTGTTAGTTTCATGGAACAAACTCGAGTTGCTTTTTCGATGGTTTCTGGCCCGCATTTAACGCGATCCCTAGTGGATCCTTTTAACCCACGTAGATAGGCTTGAGTGTTGGTTTACGGTACAGGTCAGCTTTTGCGTCAATAGTAGTTTCCAAGCTATCAGGCCAATGGACATATGTTTATTGGAACAAAAAGGCTTTGGCATCTTTCATAAAATTTGGGGCCAAAAGAACCGCCTTGCAAAAGAGACAAATCGTTATAAAGTCCTTTGTTTCTTTGATCAGCGAAATTATTTATAAAAGAGCCCATTTTTACCCCGAATGGAACCAATCCGTAGGTATACCATTGGTATTAATCAACCAAGGGATTCCTTTATTTTTTTAATTATTCCATTAACAAATGCCAAATTTTAATTTTCCGGATTTCCCGCATACTTAAAATAACTGGACAAAAGGCCAAATCAAAACCTTCGGGTTTCCATCAACGGGGCGGAGGGTTTTAAGGATTTGTCGAAATTCGCCATGATAATTAAATTACTATCTAATAATATACCACGTCTAGAATCTTATCTATCTGTCTTTTACCTAACCCAACCTAGGTTTCTAAGTTTTCCTCAATCGAAAAATCTTTGAAATTATTTTTATAAAAAGGAAATTAAAAAGGGAAAAAAAAATTACATATATAAGGGAAAGTAAGCAACCACAAAAATTCGGTTACCTTAATGGCATGGTCGATTTCAGTTAGGCGGATCGAAGTTTGGATCTCCGGCGTGGTCACGTTGTTAGGATTTTCCGTGGACGCTTGGAAAGTCTATCGAAGCGCGGGAGATGCGATTTTGCGGTTCGAATATTTCGCGGTGCGACCCGGGATCCTAAACCGCGCCAATTACGGTACCACGCAGGAGGACTCAAAAACCGATTTACTTAAAAAATTTATTAATTATAGATTATAAAGTTAACTTGTTCCCGGACTACTTTCCGAGGTGTGAAAGGAAGTCCATCCGTTCCGGTATGTTCTTATGTTCTCCCCGTGCCGCAGAGTCAGCGTTCTTCCCTAATTGGGATATTCCCGTGGGAAGGAATCGATCCCGTCTTACAGCGGGTCAGGGATTCCATAGTGTTTAATTGGAAAAGGAGTCGGCGTTTGGGTGTTGGGACATTTTGTTTAGATGCCCATGCGCTTGATGCGTGATGTATTCGCGGATTCCATCGCCGTGGGAGAACACCGTAAATGACTGAAGATATTAAAACCATTAATGTTTAAATCCATTTAACATTTCCTGTTAAACCTAAAACGTTACTTTGGATATTGTATAAAATATCATTTAGGATACGTAGGTTCATCGCACAATAAAAACAAACTTGCGACCGTCTTTTTTATTCAATCCTTCCCAAGGCCCCATGCGACATAACAGTCCATTTTCAACTTTAATACCCCAAATATGGTCGAAATCGTTCGGGGATTTTTAAGGACTCGGTTGCCGAGAACAAAGAAAAAAAACATTAACGTGTATATTCAAAATAACGTTTTTGGATAATTTAAAAGAATTAACAAAACTGAACTCTAGGAAGTGTAAAATTTTTAAACGTTGTGGGAATTGCAATATGGCGGAATAAGGAACAAATTTTTCCATCTTGGAGGATACTGCCAAATTTACTTCCAAAACCCAAACAAATCTAAAGAAATGTCCGAAATTAAGATAACGAAAGGATACAAAGGCGAATTAAAATTTATAGATGACATAAAGAATTGCAAATTAGCACATCAACATCCTAGTAAGGATAACGCCTAAAAACGGAAAGGATTGGGTATTTTTATAAATAAAAAATTTTTGTTTATGAAGTAGTTGAATAGGCCCATACAACATTCTTCAGGGCGATTTAAAAGATATTTTGACGCAATTTTCCAAAACTTCTCAACAGATAGAACAAAATTCTGTTTTAATTTTCCACACAAAGGGCAAAATAGTGGTTTAATGGCATAACAGTGGCCCATTTTATGGACCTTTTATGTCGTTAGTCATAAAACAATTCAAAGTTTCAAAAACCACCATCTCAAAACAAATTGATCGGAGGGGCCGAATCGTTTTAAGGCATATACAGGTTATTTCAAGCAATTATTTTGCAAGGGGATTTAGGAAAATCGAGATAGGCAACAGGAGATTAATTTGAATTTTTTGAAAAATTTTTAATCAAAAGAAAAATGAAAAACGCCCAAGCCCAAAAAAACAACTTCTGGAAGACCCAAACTCTGAACAATTTAAAATTTAAATATTGATGTCGGCTCTTGGGATCCAATTAATGATTTATCTTCTTTGTACAGAAGATGGACCCAGAGACCCTTTAAACTTCAACTACGTCCGTCCAACTTTGGGCCCATCGTTATCAACTCCTTTTCTCCAAAATTATGGAATCCAAATTAACCGCCAGCTCCTTGGGCACCTAGAAGGCACCGGCTGATCAGCGACCACCTATATGGCTTCCGCATGGGCCGATCGCTGGTTGATCTCCGCCTATTTTGGGCACGCGATAGAAAGTAAGGTGAGGCACCAGGGTTGTTTGGACATAGCGAAAGTTTGATCGGGTTTGGCATAAAAAGCCCACTATCAAGCTTCCTTCCCATGGGGCTTCCTGAGAGACCTTTGTAGGTGGATTCGGGTTTCCTTTTGCGGAATGGAGGAAAGTCGTCGTAGATGGCTCATGCTTGAACACGGGACCGTAAACCAATGTTCCCAAGGCCGCGTCTATCCCCGACTTTTCATTCTGCATCAATGATTTGTTTTAACAAATGGCATTCATTGCTATTCGGATGACAGTACCATGGATGTGGACCAGCAATATTCTCGGATACGTCGATGAGTGTCGGAACAAACTTGTGTCTGACATCAATCATCTCTTGTAAAGGTACGATTGGGGGGACCAAAATCTGGTCCGGTTTAACCCCTCCTAACACTCAAGTTTGCGCGTTCACCGCAAAAAGCCCTTTTCCGCATCCCAATCTTCGGAAACACTTCACCCTATGCAAAGCTAAACATTGGCAATCTGGGCGGGACATTTCGAAGGGTTTGTCCATTTGGCGGTCATTGGATTAGAAGGATAAAATGGTTCCAAAAACTCTAATTAACAGGGCCAAACAGTACTTCCCCGGGCTCACCGCCATAAACTTTAAAAAGGCCAGGTGCCCCACATCGTGTATTGTTGCCACCTTTGGGCCCGGGTTCCCAACGTTCCATTTGATTAAATCCAGCGTAGGGCCTTGGATTGTCGACGATCCTGGAACTTGCCGATCGGTTTGATCCCTTTGGCACTGGTGGGATCTATCTTCCTATACTTTACAGAATTTACAATGGGCGTGTTCCGAGGAGTTGTTCAACCCAATGAAGGCGCGATATTTCCAACCCGATCGTCCGTCGAAACTATCATTCGCACTTCGGGATAGTTGGCGTTCCACCACAATGCGTTTTAAAAAAGGTTTTCGCCACGGCACGGTAAAATTTATGTAATTCGTTGCCCTGGCGGTCTTCCCCAACAACCGCAAATTGGGTTATTCAAAAAAGAGCATTTCTTACCTGGAAGGGTAGGCAACGCACTGGCGTCGCTTGACCTTGGGTGGCGGTGAATCACTTACCATCAGGGACCAGTCTTGCTCGTTTGCCCTTTAGATGTTATATAAAAAAAGGGTAAAGGGTGGAAAAAGATGTCCGTTCTTTAAAGTTACAGTTGACTATAACTTTTATATTCTTTTAATATTTCGTATAATATTTATAAAATGTAAGATTAAATTAATATAACCATTTTTTAACATGAATTTATCAATAATTTAAATTGGGTCCTGTTTGGATTAGTAAACTTTTTATATAAGTTTATTTAATATCACGTGTTTTTAGGATAGTGTTTTAAATCGGAATCTAATAAACTACTTTTGCTATGTACATATTAAGCCATTTGATATCATAATTTAATTATTTGTTATAACTTTATATTCGGTAATTTTTTTTCTTTTGATGATGTTATTGTCAACGCAAAAGTTAGACGTTTTTAATAAAAATATGCAAATCCTGCATATGCTTCATTTTTTTACTCTAAAAACACTGTATGCTGTGGTTGGTCTTATTCTTATAAATAAAATATACATAATTTGGTATGTAACTAAATTGTGCGACTAAACGTAGAACTTTTAAAGATTATTTATGTTTTGTTGTATTCAACGCTAGCTTTTGATATTTTCGGCAATTTCCCAACTCTCATTTACGACTAGATATTGCTATTGCTGTCATGAAATCACAGAGTCATGATAGTTGTCAAATTAAAAGTCGAAACGCTATTTGTTGAATTTAACATTCATTGATTTTCAACCAATATGAACCAAGGAACGGGCGATGTGTTTGGTATCGGAACAAAACGGCCCCAGCCATGCGCTGCAAAAATGCTCAAAACCCTCAGTAAAAACTTAGAAATGTCTTTTTTTTAAATATTGTTGTTTGCTAATTGTTGGTTGCCCTCCCGAAGTCAGGGCCTTACGCTTTAAAACGGTGGTCGTGGGTTGAATACTGCGGGGACTTGGATGTTTCATCGCTATTTCCTACTTTACTAAGGCAATTCCAGGCTGATCACAAGATTGTTTGAATAGTCATTTGTAGATTGTAGTAATGGAGATGAGAGGACTGGCCATTAAAAGCAGTTTTTAAATAAGCATGGAATAAACCATTTAAAATTAACAACGTAAAATTAAATGGACCGAATTTTAGTTTGGATAGAAACTTTAAACTTGGGTTTTTTAGGCCCTGGAAAACTTTCCTCCATTCTTTCCCAAACCTTTCACTCTTGTTGAAGTTGTATTCCTTTTGTCAAAGCGGCCATTGTATCTTTTTCAACCAACTTTCAACGCTTTGTTTTGAGAACTTATTTGTTGAATACTTCCGGTAATAAAAGTTTATATATAAATGCAACAATTTATAACCGTCGATAAGTAATACCCAAATTTATTTCAATGCATACTACCAGGACGAATTGTCACAAAAAATTATAAAACCCCGTAATCAAATATTGGAAAATATTAAAATTTAAATAGTAATAATCTAGGGTGATGTATTTTCTCATAAATCTAATTAAAATTTATCACAAAAATTATTAAACATTGGGTCCGTGGGGAAGTTGTCAAGGTCCCCGAGTGCCACCCATCTGTCGAGGACGGACCCGGGAAATCAATTCCTTCTGTCATTTTAGTTGACGGCTTAACGTAAGTATATATGAAATTTGACATTTAATAACGTAACCAAACCATACCTTTACCTGAATAATAAAATACTTTAATAATTTCTTTATACGACAACTTTATAAAAATCAAACGTGTTTTTTGTAAAAACCAGTACGATAATAAACTCAAATTATCATCATGTAGTTTTCCTTTGATAGGTAAATTATAAGGTAAATTTAAATCCAAATTTTGATATTTTAAAATTTACCAAGCTTATGCGCTTTATAATCCGAACGGTGGGGTGGTCGTGCTTTTAATTTGTCAGGTGTTCTATTCATTGTCCCTATTCTAGAAATTGTAGGCAAATGGGTATCACATGATTGCTTTAAAGTTTTGGGGATTAGCGTTATAAATTCTTACTTAGTCTTGACTATTTAAAACTAGTCTGCCCAGGCCGCCAATGTTTTTTAAAGATTTTTTTTAAGGGATTTTCATGGGCTCAAAAGTATTTTTTTAACAACAGTCTGGTAATAGTGAAAGAAAGTATAAAATTAGCTTCAAAGTTTTGAAGCGTATTTAAAACCAAAGAAACAGAAAATCTTTCCCTTTTTAAGATTATTAGATAACAATGTAAAACATTTGTCTAAGGATCAATTAAATCATGAATACCTTTTTAATTTTCTCTCATTTTTTATCGGTTGACTTTAATTTAACAACTGGGTTCTTTGACTGAATTTGACTTTTTCATTTCAAATTGGAAATGGAATTGTAAATATAAATATGTTGGTCGCGTCTTCATAAGATATTCTTTTTAAATGCTTGGTATTATAATGTTGTGAGGGAGCTTTTTGATAATGATTAAGTCAAATGAACCTTTATTTTCAATGAAGACATTTGAATTCTAATTTGTTTGGCAACTTTAACCACTTCAAAAATATTCTTTTGTTCCTAGAATGTATTCGGATTCCTTAATTATAACTACGGTTTAATTCCCGGCAAACGATACAATAGATTTTTTTTATAATTAAAATTCAAAAGTATTTTTGTAAAAATTTACAAAATGAAAAAAGAATCAAACATTGTATTCTAGAATGTTAAAAACATGTGAAATGTGATCTCAATTTGGGCAAAAGTGGACTAAAACCTTTAGATTCCCATATTCTATGCAGTTCAATGGCTTCCAATCTGGAACATTTATTATATTACAGTGTTAGGAATAATAAAGGATCTTCTTGGGTTTATTTTTTTATTATTATTTTTACTGAATCGTATTTTGTAAGTTTTAATAAACTTAAGCCAAGAAAAACTTCGTAGTAAAATAAGCAAATCGCTTGCTGGCCTTATATATAAAGACAAGTTATTATATTTTAAGTTGTTATTTTTAAATATCCAAAGCATATTTAAGGTTCTTTTTTCTTTGTTGTGGGAAACCATTTTTTCCTGTCGATTGTGAAAAATTGTTCGACTCGATGATATCTTTACCGCTGAATTAAGTCCGAATTAAGAAGTGGTTTAGCTTTGATCGGTTTATCGCTAAAATTTGTTTTTATAATTTTAGGTTAAAATAGGATAACTTAACAGACATGTAGTATATGAATTAAAAACTTTATGACTTCAATTAGTGGATTGCTATCAATGTTAAAACTTTGATACATGGCGTAGAATTTAGGATATTTTTAATTGTTATTTTTTACATTTTTGTCGAGAGGCGCATTTGATATTTTAATTTACCTTGGAGTTTAAAGGATATTTTTTAAGATTCCTATTTTTTTCTGGTTTTTTCTTGTATGTTTTATATTTTAGCCCAAATGGATCAAGGTTTGAAGATGTATAAATGTATGTATGTATTTCCTTTATCAATCAATAATTCTGAACTTTGCCTTATATACATTTAGAACCTTGTGTCATAAATCCAATTTGATTCTAAATAATTGCCTGACAAATAAAATTATTTATAAAAATTTCCATTAAAAATACTTTACTAACTGCTTCCTGTGTTTTGTGGTTATAGGCGTTTTGGGAGCAGAGGTGGGGGTTCCAACCTTGCGGGGGACTCAATAAATTTTATTGTTGTTTTAATTTAAAGGGCAACTAGGGCAACCACCTAATTGTCTGAAAAAGTAAGATGATCCATGCATCGGATGTGCATGTAAAAGTTGGTCCACCCAAACCCACATTGGCCCAGCGTGGTGGGATTACGGTCCAAAACCCCTAATGAATAGGGGTGTATTAGGGGAGGCTATATTCCGCAACAGTGGGACATCACAGGCGAATGATGTATGTATGTATGTTGTGGAAAAAATACTTTCACATTTAAATAGAATTCTCAAGGACACTTCAAAAGACATACACTTTATCGACATCCGATCCCCATCGGAACCGTCGTTCTTTTTTAATGAACTTCGCGCCCGTCGTGAGCGAACTTCGAGGGAAATCAATCACGTTTACAAAATTAAGCAATTTGTCGTCTCCCTGCATATAAACAGTGCAAATCCTAAATGCTTTCCGGACTGTGACTAAATATTTATTAAATTACCTTTGTACGTAAATTATTTTTTTTTAATTTATGAAATACGTTAGCCGCCGCCCATCTTATCAACGCCTTGGTGCTAAGTCATTGTGTATAAATTCCTTTGGTTTTAGCTACTTGAGCTCATAAGTGCCGGCCAATAACAATATATAAAATTCCATTCTTTGGTTGTATGTTTTTTCATTTTCGATTCACGGAACTGCGATTTTCGGCAATAAACAAATGGTCCAGGATTAGGATTGCGATCCTATTCGATATATTAAAAGATAAAGAGAAACGCTTGAAATTTTTTTGTTTTGTGATAAGACGTAAGAAACTAAATGTGGAATACCAACCATCGAAAACATTTTATATTAATCTACCGCCTTTTAAATAATTTATAATATCTTTTATCAAAACCATTTGTTTTAAAACACTATATAAAAACTAGATGCAATGCAATAATAAAATCAATAACTTTTTAAAATTACTTTGATTATTAAACCTGTTTAATAACTAAATACAATCATTAAACCATAAAGGCTCCCATAACCCTAGCATCCTGTTAATCTGTGGTGCCGGTATGAAAACTTAACATTTTCAATTATAGAGTTACAAACAATTAACAATGCCTTGTTGAGGCCGATTTATCTAGAAGATAGTTCAATTTTGGCGAAAGTTTTATGGACCGGTGGTAGGTCCCTTTTTACAGGAGACGGACTGGGTGGGATCCCGCGGTTTATTTCGCTGCAAGCAGTAGGGGTGTTAATTGCTGGAAGGTTCCGGTTTGAAGAGCACCGTAGCCAGCATTTCTGGGTAAACGAGACTTGGCAACCTATGTCTCACGGTGGGCCGCGTTGTTCCAAACCATATTGCCAATGTCCATGGGCGTCGGTGACCAATTCCATCCAGGTGGCCCGACTGCTCGTCCCAGTATGCCTTAAATAAAACAAATTGCTTTTTATTTCGTTAGCGGAATGTGAATACCTCTTAAAGAATATATTAATTAAATCGTAATACGATATAAGGGAAGGTTTATACATAGACTTGGGTTTCCTGGAAGTATTTTGGTTCCTAAAATTGCAAAACCGTAGGAATGTAATGAAGTGTCACATTCTATATTACAGACTTTTAGAGTTACACAATACCCAATTAACGTCCGAAATATGTTTGTGTAACATTATGCAACTCCAGATTTATCTAACGTGGTTTGAAATTAAGGTTCCCAATATAAATACAAAACCAAACCCCAATTGAGAGATGGGGCAATCTCGAGACGACTTTATTTTGCCTTTGCTGAAAGGGGAATTAGGGGAATAATTTAATTAATTTATAATATTTTTATTTTTTAAGGTTGTTTTCATTAAAACTTTTGATTTAATAAAATTAGTATGCACTTTTATTTAAACAATGGATTTGATTTCCCTAATCATTTATTAAACCAAAATTGAAGTGACCTAACACAACCTATGAAAACTTTTAAGATATGATTTACGACTCTTAGACGGTCCTTATATTTAATGAAAATTGTTATTTTGATAGGACGACAAAAGCAAAGCAAAGAAGACATTAAAATTAGATAAAAAGTGTTATTATGGTTATATCGCGCCAAAAAAAACTGGTTAAAATCAAACCAAATAATATAATTAATAAATAACCCTTAGAAAAGTCTGTTTGAGTAAATTTGTTTTGGAAATTTAAACAGGTGGTGGTTTATTCCCTTTTAGGAACAAGAATCACGGCTGAAACTGTAATGTTATTTCAGCAAGTTAAAATGGTGAAAGAGCAAAACTTAAAGAATAAAAACACGGAAAAAAATGTGACCCGGATTAAAATAGTATAATTACTTGCAATTTTGAATAATAAAAAATATTCCTTAATAGTAGCCACAATGATAATTTGGCTTTGGTTTTTAAACGGCGGGTTATACTGTAGAGTGGGTTGATAAGAAAAAATGTAAAAAAATAAAATCCATTTGTATTTGGCTTCACTATAATAACAGGAATTTAATTATTAACTTTATTATTAACTATTTCTATAATCACATTAGAGGTTCAAAATAGAGTATATCTCAAAAGGACACTTGGAAGGAAACATGGTTGTATAACCATCCGAAATGGCAAAAGGGAAAGAAAAGCGGTATTTTTCCGTTCCTACTTAATAAATAGAGCCTAAGTAACCCAGCTATAGAAAGTGTTTTCCCAATGCAATGAAACCTTTCCAAAATACCCAGGGTGCTACATTTAAAAGTGTTTTTAAAACTTGAGAAGTACTTTGTAAGACAAGAAAAACCCAAGTCACTGCGACATTAACTGCTTTCGAGCCTGGTGGAAGGGACGCGCCTTTGGAAACCGGACGTCGTGGGCCGAATCCTGGTGGACAAAAGGCCCATTTTGTTCCCTTTAGTTGGGTGGTAATTTGGGCCCGATCCATGGTCCGGATGGGCAAAAGTCAGTTCCTGCGCCTTTCTCTCAGGTCGTGTCGGTTCTCCGTCCCATCCAGGATTTGAAATTAATAAAGGAACAAAAGGAGTTTTTCCTGTGTTTGCGCGTACCTTGGCAATTATAAATCTCCCAGTAGTTGGCGGCTTCAAAGGGACCCGGGCCGCCGTATAGTTTATTATGGGGAGGAGATTATTATAACTATAAATCCAATGTAATTAAAATTCCGGAAAGGGTGCGCAAAACAAAATTAACCCCATTTGTAAAAGCACCACGATCAGGCAACAAATACTTTCCCGAACGTCATTTTGCGGGGAGGAAAAACACTTCTTAAATTAACAAAGGATCCAGAGTGTTCCTGAAAGGACCGCATCGAAATGATGGGATCCGTCAAGGAACCAGGGTCGCCAAGTGGCAGTGGGTCGGCACATAAGCCCACAACGACGACCGATGGGAAGGTTCTGGGGAAGACCGAGGCTCGGGAAATTGCAACCGCAAAGGGCTGGTTCGGGCCGGATGAGAATAACCAAGATCGGAAGCGGTGGCGTGAATTAGGGGGCCTTGTCCAGCGGTGGACTGACACATGATGATGTTGATGATGAATGCGTGGCCTTTCCATTTTAGGAGGTTACGGAAGTTTTCCACCACGCTGGTCCAATTGCGGGTTGATGGGTGGACTTTTTTTGCCTATCGACGCATGGATCATATTACTTTTCAGGACAATTGGGGACGGGCCAAAGGTAACTGGGAAAAAACAACGAAAGGTTTGTTGAGTCCTCCCGGTATTCGGAACCCATGACCTCCCAATTTTTGAGGACACGCCCATATCTTGGCTACGGGGCAAAGAATTGCACCCATGGTTAATTTCTATTTGACGCTTTTTTTTTTTCCGCAAAGTGGCCGGTCTGGGCTAGATGAGAATAGATGAAGATCGGAAGCGGTGGCATGCATTAGAGGAGGTTATGTCCAGCATTGGATTAATTGTGATGATGATGATGATTATGATGTCGCTTTTTATTATCCCTGTAGTAAATAAAAATACCTTACGATCGCAAAAATAATTAATATCAACAAAATCAAAACTGTTTAAATATGTATTACAAAATAATTCGCTTAAGAAGTTATTAAAATAGAAAACTTACAATTTACTAAATTTCCAAGCAGCAAATGAGTTGAGAAACTGCTCAAACCACCGTAGACGTCTAAAAGTCAATACTGTTTTTTAATTGTTGCTGTTACAGTTTGGAAAGGTCATCACATTTTTAATTAAAACTTTAATTTTAATTTGTTTTTGTTGAATACATTTTTGGTATTTAATAACAGCTAAACTAGAACGCGTCGGATGGGCATTAAAAGTCGGTCCACCCACCAACCCGCATTGGACCAGCGTGGTGGATAAAGGTCCAAACCCCTAATGGATGGGGAAATTGGGGAGCCTTGGTCCGCAGTGGACTAAAACAGGCTAATGTGTAAACGTAAACGTAATTGAGAAGTTAAGACGGTTCTTTACTGATTCAAGTTTTTTCGGGTCGGCAATGGTCATTATTGCAACGAAAAGGAAAAATCGGCCAAACCATAAGTGAATACCTGACGAAAAAGCAGGACCCGATTTCGAAAAGCATGTTGGCTTTTAAAAATTCAGTTCGTTAAATAAAAGTTTCATAAGTTTGTTAGACGGAAAGGAAAAAATGAGCAGTTAATCACGCTTTCCAGAACATATTGTGTAACAAGGAAACCAAGTTTTAAACTGTAAAATGTTGTATCTTTAAGCAAATAAAGTAAATTTTAGAACATTCTTTGTAGCACACAGTTCTTATTCTTCCGTACACTTTTGGCAGAGTGGTCGTGGTTATCATGTCCCAGCCAGCTGGGCAGAATACAAACCCCCCTCACAACATCCCGCCAGTTTTGTCTCCTTATCGGTCCACATTCATGGGGGGAGCGCCACCCGCCCAGTCAAGACGTTCTTTGAATGGAGCCCCCCACGCCGACTAACACGCCCAAAAAGAATTTTGGGATCCGACTTTTGCCCATGGGATAGACGCCTGTAATCCCCTACCTCTATGATGGAAGCATTTGGGCGGAACTGGTCCAGGAGACCCCAAGCATCTTAACACCACATCTCTAGAGGCATCTATCTTGTGATTTGGCTTGCCGTAGGGTCCATGTTTCCCGGCGTAAAGAAAAAATTGGAAACACCAACAATTTTTGAGTTAGCCTTTGTGGCTTTCGTGATGTTTCTTTCCTCCATATTTTCTTGAGCTTGTCCATTGCCTTCTTCATAGTCCTTGGTCTCTTAACTTCATTCCAACCTTTGATTTGGGACAAGAGCCTCAAGATAGAGAATGGGACGGACGACATCACAGTTTCCATTTTGGAATATTTGGCAAGTTGTTATTAGCCTGGTCAAATAATCATTTTGGTTTTGCTGCGATTTATCATTAAGAAACTTAAGGTTGACATTTTTCCATCCTTAGGAGAAGTTCTTTAATGCGACTACCATTAGTGGCCCAAAAGGGTATTCTTACCCTGATTTTAAACTTTATCCGCCTATAGTAAACCCTGTCCCTCCCAGCTTAAAGGGTTTACAGCATAATTATTGTGTACGTAATGAACAGAATGGGAGAAATAATGCATCCCTTTCTTACTCCAGGCTAGGTTGAAAGTTTTCCGGAGAAGACACATCTTGTTTTAACTGATCGGTCCCGTTTCCGTAAAGGTTTCTAAAGAAATGCACCAAATGTTTTGGTGTTCCCATCTGGTAGTAAGGTTTCCGGTTTTAGGCCATTTCGGAACTGAATATGGATAAATTTACCCAGGCTTTTTATGGTTTTTATCGGGATCTCATCTTTTCCTGAACCTTTCCATTTTTCAGATGGTTTGATGGCCCGCTCTGACCTGATTCAAGTATGAGGCTCTTTCGGATTTATTTTGGACACGGTGGGTAAACCCTCGACTTTCTGTCTAGTAACAAAATTAAACAATATTGCTTCCAAACCTTTGGATATGTGTTTTATCTCACAGGTCGTCTGCCTCACTATCTTCTAGAGCCCAGGATAAGGAAGACAAGGCCGGATTTTTTTGTATTTCTCTGCCATTCTTAATGAGTGAATGTCCCCTACGCATATTTTATTAAGGGGCATTGTGATCCCACCTACACCCTTCTTGGATTTGGGCTGATAACTTTCAGGTCTTGGACTTTTGTTTCCGGTTTTTAAATTTGCGTCTTTTTCGTCGAGCTTCAGGTGTCATCCTTTGGGCGCGGTGGAGTTTATTCGGTAGGCGGATTGGATGTCTTGGCCGAGGTTTCTATCAAACTCTTGGCTTGGTTCCAGAGGCTGTTGCCGTTTCTCCAAGCCTATCGAATCATCCCAGTTTCCCCAACTTTTCTTTGCGGAGCGTAAAACTTCGGTTGTCCGTTACTTCAACCCTTCTGTGTTTTTAGGTTTCAGCGCCCTGCAGTTTCAAGCTTCATCTTGGATCAAAAGTTGATGGTCTGATCCAGTCTCCCAGGTAGGTATGGCATTCCGGATGGGCTTCCATCGTGATTTAATTAGAATGTGGTCAATCTGGTTCTTGATGCTTCCATCTGGGTGTAACCAGGTCCATAGTCTCCTCGGGCGGTTTTCAAATTGACTATTTGGAATTATGGAAGTCTTGTCTGCAGCAAAACTGAACAGTCGTTTCCCTTTCATTTCCCCCTGACTCCTGGGCCAAATCTACCCCAAGGTTGATTGCTTGGTGTTTCCCCATTTCGCCATTAAAATCACCCAGTATTTAGTAGCTTTCTGTTGGGAATTTTAGCCAAGTGGCCTTCTGGTTTTTCGTAGAAATCGCCCAGAACTTCATCACTTGCCGAGTCAGGGGCGTAAACCTGTACGATGTTCCAGATTGACTGGTGACGCCTTCAGTCGGCCCTTGGATCCTTTTGACTGGTTCGTAACCAATGGCCAATTCTTCCTGGCTGGTTGGCAACGTCTCTTCCGTTTCTGCTGATTGTCTGGGTTTCCCGATGTATTATATGGATGTGCGCCGGTAAGGAAATGTCACTGATTTTTCAACGATCTCCAAAAGTCCAATATATTATTCAACATCTGGCTCCCTTTTAGGATCTCTGTTAACCTGGCATGAAGACCTCGCATTCCACGTCAGATGTTCCTGGATAAGGGAAACTTTCTCATTCCAGTAGCAAATTACCATGGGGTTTGGTTTCCACCAGTCCATGACCGGTAGCCAATTTATCACCCCTGCCCCGGACGCAGGACAGGCCCTTGCTTTCGGGTTGCATGGCGGTCGTATTTTGTGTACTTGCCTAATCATGATAACTATCTTGGGATGTAGTCGCAGTAGTTTCCCTTTGCTTTTGCGCCAGTCATTTTAGGAGGGTTTAGCCCCCAAAGGCACTTTGGGACCCTTCTACTGCCTACGTCTCAAGGAATGGGTATACCGCCGTGGTCGGTCACCAGAGCTTTGATCTGTTGTCTAACAGGGAGCACCATGGCTAAAAGGCCCCAAGAAGGCGCGGTGCAGGTGGAGTTGGCAATTGAGGTGACTAGATGTTATTGTCATTTTTCCCCTATTCCCCGACACCAAGATAATAATAAGCCACTAAAATATAAATAATATTTGATAATTTAAATCCATTTTTTTCTCTCACACGATTTAAAACCCTCTTAAATTGTTTTCTGAATGCATCTATAATAATTAAAGGACCTTTACTCTTTTGTTTTCTGTTGTGTTTTGTTTGAACCCAAACGATCTAAATTTAACATTGTGACCCAGCTTTTAACTTTTTTATTAAACTTTCCAATTAAAGGAGAAATTTAAAAAATAAGGCTTTTAAAATGTGTGGCATTTAAAATTCATAAGTAATACAGAAATTATAAAATTGTTTAAGAATAAATTTAGGGGCATTGGTATTACTACTAAAGCTTCTATTACATTTTAATTTAAAGAAGTGTCAAAAATGACTAAGGACTATAATCTAATAATAATTATACAACTTGAACTTGTAAAATGGCAGATGGGATACCGTTTCCCCTCCGGACTTAGCTATTATGTCGTCTGTTCCCGGCATGTATTATAAATGCCTATTAAAACTGGTTGCAGCAACAAAGGGATCATTGTTGTCACTTGACCTTTTACTTTGAAACCATAACAATAATTCCGTTTTGAAAAACATAAAGTGACGTACGAGGTGACAAAGGAGTTGAGTACCCCTTTATTTTCTTTTCCTTCCATTTAATCAGCGCAGTAAATAAAGAAACAAGGAAAGTTTTAAAAAAATGTGACCGACTTCTAAGAGCGTATAACTATTTTACGCAGGTAACAACGTGCTCTCCGTACAAAAATTGCGTTGAGTTTTCTGCCCACCCCTTTTAAATCTCCTGAAAACTTAAAGGTTTCAATTTCATGAAAGGTAAGGATAGTTTTTTGTACATAGAATGATTTTACCGCAAAACTTATTGAACGAACTGGACCTTAAACCAAAGATTTAGATGTGTTGATTGTAATGTTAAAAATGTTAACATTAAATGGGTTAACATCGTATTTTTTAAAAACATGACATAATGCCTCCAAAGATTTTATTGTAAACAACCAAGTAGTAAATTATATTAAACATATTTTATCCTAATATTTACGGTTTCGAAATTTTTTAATTAAATAGAGGTTTGATTTTTATTTTCACAAAATTATTTAAAAACAAATGGGATCAACGGAAAGCTAATATCTATTAATAAAAAAACAAGGAACAAAATCGGAACCCAAGGCGCGGGCAACGAAGGTAAGTAAAGTTTAAGGTAGATAAAAAAAAACATACGCTCCAATTAGTACCTTCTTTTGAGAAGTCGGTCAAAAACACCCCAATTCTTATTTAAATTAATTTATATAGAATAACTGAGAGGTTTCATTTTGAAAATGAAATCTTTGACCAGAAATAATTACTGTTTCAAAGACACGAAACGTTAAAATAGCCGGTTCTATTGGAAAAAACTAACGGAAATACATTTACTTTAAAAATTTTGGTCAAAAGTACAAAATAAATTTAGAATAAGAATCCCATGTTTTTTAACCTTTCAAAATTTCTATTCCAACGTTCGGTGGGCCGACAACTCAATCAATTGAAATTAAAACGATTTTTTAAAAAGTTTTGGCATTGGAATGTAAATAAAAGAACGATTTTTCCACAGTTAATGTGGGGAGATAACTTTTAATGTTTGAAAAGGGGTCTTCCAAAACTGTTTTAATGAAAAAAGTAAATAAGGGAAGTCAAAACAAATTCAATTAATTAGTTTAAACTTTTTAACATTTTCGGTTTCTGTTCAAAAGACCGAAGTAACTTAGGTATGGACAAAAATAAGTTTACCCCTAATTAAGGGAAAGATATTTCTTTAAACCTTCTTGAAAATCCTTCAATTGTGATAAGCAACCATTACTTTTAAACAACAGTATGTATGTAAAAGCATTTTTCAAAACATTTTCAGATGTATTTTAAACCCACCAAGGGCTTGATTTACAGGATCGCCCAAATAGACCTTTTCATCAGTAAGACAATTTTAATTTTTCTTACCAAACATTAATTCAAAAGTTTACAAACCGATTTCGTAAAATTCAAAATTAAAAAGTTTTTATTATTTTCTGCGACTTTTTATGGCTTGGTGAAGTTTTAAGCAACTAAACACCCAACTGAAATAGTCATAATCTATTATCTTTTGATTAACTTATATTGAAATTTTTAACCGTTTGGCATTTACACATTTAAATACCAGCGAATCCCCACAGAAGGTTGAAATATTTTGATCCAATAAAAGTTAAGTAAATAATCGTAAAATATTTTAGAGTACAAGATTTGATTAACGTTATGTATTTTTGTATTTGGATTCAAAATAAAGGCTTGCAAAATAAAGAGATTTAAACGGTTTTTTTCTGATTTATTGTCCATGTATTTTTATCCGGTTATAAATGTTGAATTGTGGATTTACTATGATCCGTCAGGTCAGAGTCACCGACAAGCTCACCGGTTAGTAAACTGAAGGGGGTGTCAGTCACCATAAACCCGCGGACCTGACGACCTCTGGGTTGAAAAGTTTGATAGTTAAAAGAGGTTCAGCAAACGTGGTGGGGGACACCCTGGCGAAGGCGAGACGACATTTTCCAAAGCGGACGGTGTGGGCTGGATATTGTTCATCCAGCCAAGGCCGAAATCGGAAGCGGTGGCGGCAAAGGGGAGGACTATGTCCAGTAATTGGACTATCACAGGAAGGTAATGTGATGATAATGATAAATTCATATTTAGATTTAGTTTTGGGGTTAATTTCTTAAGTAGGTTGTTGGGCTTCTCCGCAAATCTTCATTGGCCAAGAATCGCCGGAAAAATATGTTTTGGTTATTAATATGAATTTTTTTTTGAAGAAAGATAAGGTTATCTTCCGCAAATCCTACCGGGACTTTTTAATTTGTTAACCTCAGATTCATTAGCAGAAATCCAAAAAAAAATATCTTTGTAGAAGTTATATTTTGGTTTTTGGAACAATTGTTCCTTAAAGCATTGTCTTTTTTCGGGGTTTATAATTTTAATTAAAATCTTTTAATTTGTCCCAAAGGAAACTGACCCTTGGAAGTCAAGCAAGGCCAGAGGGCCTTATTAGTAATTAGGGGGCACAAAATTTCCCAACGAACAAGTTGTTTGTGCTTTTAACTTGAATAGGAGAAAACTTGAAAAGGGTGTTATATTAAAACATTTTGTAATAAAGTTGACAACAGGGTAAATAAGTACGTAAACACATCAAATTAAAAAAACTGTTTGGTTAGATTAAATTTTACAATTATGGGTTTTTTATTTTATTTTTTGTCTTGGACAAATCTTTTTCCTCTATGCAATAATATTGAGTTTAATTTTTATATACAATAATGATGATTTACAGATAATCTTTTATATACGATTTGGGCAAGTGATATTAAGGAACACCGTAAAACGCATCAGTAAGACGACAATTCCCCACCCTGGAACTAGGATGTTGGTCCGTTAACCCAGTAATTACGCTTCGCTATGGTGCCCCCTTAAACCGAAAGATAGGTGTGTAAACACTTTTGCTTTTTTAAACAAAACCAACACCGTCAAAACGCTATACCAGTGTCAAACCATTTTTATTAACCTACTTTTTCCGGTCACTTTGTGTTGTGTGGAATATTGGTGAAAATATTTAAAAAATATTCAATTTGTGTGCGATTAGTTTGAAAATATTTACGTCCCAGGAAGCTTTCCAAATTATATGAAATTTTTGTGCTGGGTTTTAAGATCCAAAGGCATAAAACTCAAAGGTCTATCCTCGATTTGTAACCTCACAATAGAGCCTCCCATGCAATTTTAAATTTTCAACGGTGGTTTAAAAGGAGTCTTCTGATATGTTTAATGCTATGAAAAAAAAATCTTGGAAGACAGACATATTATGTTTAAATTTTTATGCTTGAATTATGATATTATTTCAGGCTAGTTTGGTAAACTAACAAAAATTTCGATTGTTAACGGGGAAAAGGAAAGGCAAAGTTCACGCTTTGTAAAAGTTTTTTTCACGGTTTTGCACAAAGTTTAGTAATAGTTCAATAAAGCGTATAGTTCAACTTTCTAGAAAAGAACTGGAGACATGAATAACCAAAAGAATGCTTTTTAAAAGAGGTAGTTGGTTAATCAATTAAGGTAATCCAGTGGTAAAATTTTTTAATTTAGACAAATTTACACTAAGTCTTAAAAAGTAAAATTTGAGAGTTTTGACTGAAATAATTACTTGTAATTCTATTTGGATTGAATTGGTTTTCGTCTTAGGATAACTTGAGTAAAAAATTTGGAACATGTGATTAGGGATATTTAAAGGGATCATCTGCTTTAGCAAATTAAACTTTATCTATCTAAGAAATAAATTTATTTCAAAAATTTTATTCATTTTCAAAATCATTTACCGAAAAATAGATTATAAATTAATTAAATTCACGTTCATCCACATTCTAAGGACCAAAAGTTAACAATTATTTTAATAGCGTCGTAAACCAGTTAACATCTAAAATGAAATAGACAATTTACAAATTAACCCATAAGGGTATAAACTAGCATTGACTTTTTATAAACTTTCAAAAAACGCCACAATTAATTTATAATATTCTTTTCTAGTATGTTTTGAAAGTCTTTTACATGCCCATAACCCTTTTGTGACAAAAAAGTAATAAAGCAAAATGAAAACGCAATAAATTGAAGTTTGTTAAATAGTAAAAAAATATTATGAAAAATTAATATAAATATATGCCAGATTAACGTTATGAAATGCACATTGATTTTTAGAGGATTTGGACTGGTGCGCTTTAGAAGCCATCAGGAACGGATATACTCATCCATGGGTCGTTAAAAACTATTAATGGAATATAGTACCAAATTGCAACTCTAATATGAGGAGTTGATACATTCGGAAAATAATAATGTTTTAATAAGTGGGGAATTGTGTTAGGGTAAACTGTGATTTTTAATTTAATTTACTTATATTAAAGTCTAATCAAGTTGGTTTGTTTTTCAAAAACCGCGGGCCTCTTATCAAAAGTCCCAACAGCCTCGGAGTTAATTCTGTACAGAATCATAAAATTTAACAATCACATGAAAGATAATCGCGCTGTAAAATTGGTCTGCACAGTGCTTAGGCCCCTGTACCAGCATTGATTAAAGACTAAGGGAATAAGTGACCAAAAAGTATTGCGCAGTTTGTTCTTTACAATATGATTATCTCATTTGTTTTTTAAATTAAAATTATTTCGATTTTATCGCGTTTATTTTAATTAAAAAAAATAAAACCGATAAAAATCCTAAAGAATTTTAAATTTAATAATTATAATATTCGCGCAAGCAATAGAAAAATTATCTTGTTAATATTAAAAGTGACACATTGATCAGATTAGTGGCCCTAAGTGGTTGCCTCTAACCACTAGGCCTTGTTTTTAAACTCATTTTACAACGTTTTGGTTAGTTGGGCAGTATACGTTTAAGGGGTTATGTTAACCCACTGGGTTTTATAACGCTTGCGCTTCAGCCCTATTTCCTTGAGTCTTAATGTAAAAGGCCACAGTTCTTAAAGGGCAAGCGTAACCAGCACATGGTTGACTTTTTTTTGGGTGCGCCTTCCAACCACCTCGACGAAGGAATGGATTGCATAAGGCGCACTAAAGAGGGTTAATTTTTTCTTCTTGGAAAACCGCTTTAAAAATTTTTTTGAAATACGATTTTATTAAACTGTTTTAAAACTTGTTACCTACTTATTTTGCGCAAAGTAGTTATACACTTTTTGAAGACGGTCATATTTTTCTGTTAAAATTTTATTTCGAACGTAATCACCACTAAAATAGCTATATTTACACCCGGCGTTTGTATTGAACTTATAAAGACACATTAATGATTTTAAATCATTATTTTTTTATACAAAGATGTTAATTACTACCCGCCGTTTTAAAATGAATATTGCGAGAGGGTAAAATTATGTTTTTATAATGTAGGCCTTAATCAAAACATTGATAGTTATGCATGAACAGAGCTCTTTAGATAAAATAAATATCTTATTTAAAGAATACCCATTATATGTTCTCATCATATTGAACGTGTAAAAGCATTACGACTTTTAAAATGTGTTATCTTATATAGGGATGATTTAACAAAACAAAATACATTTAATTCACTTAATTAAAGTGCAAAAACGATGAAACAATCACTTAAAAAGCAATTTTCATTACCATCTGCCACAAAAACATGGAATACGGAACAATTTACAGCCATAAGACTGTTTATACAATTTAATTGCACATTTTTGTAAACTAACCCAAAGTGAAATAACCTAAAAGCTAATAAAACGCAATTATACAATACGCTCCTTTACACCCGGAAAAATAATTTAACTCAACCTTAGTTTAAACAGACGATGTGCAATATTAATTTATATTTGAACTATCTTTGTTGCTAATTATTATTATGGTTTATTATTTCACGCTAGGACCCATAGTTAGTGCTACGAACTACTGCGGCGTGGTTTCCTAACCAGACAAAACTTAATAAAAAGACATAAATTTTTGCAAGTTTTTTAAACTAGGACCGCTATCAATCGGTCACGCTGACACACGATTGTCTTTTGGTAAATTAATGCCTCTCCCTCGTTCCGGTTATCCGTCGCATCGAAGGGTTTTTTTTGGATATGCAGGCAGGCGAGGCAATCAAACCCAGATGGTCACCGATGCCCCATAAACTTGGCAATACCGGTTACCAACCGCTGCCTCCGTGAGACAGGATGTTGTCCGTTTACCCGTAAAACCTGGCTACGGGGCCCTTTCAAACGGAACCAGCAGGTTCTTCCTACTGTTTTGGAAGAAATAAACCAGGTGGTACCCCACCCAGACGGTCCCTGTAAAAAGGGACCTCCGGTAAAATGACTGAATTTGAAGGTATGGGTGCACCTTTGAGTGTGTGCACTATAATATCTCTTAAACTTAGCTGAGTTCTTATAAACATCGTTCGCCTTACTTAGCTGCGTACGCATCGAAACCAACCGATCAACAATGACAAGAAGTGGCTTTATTGTTTGCTTAATTTGATAGTAAAAAAGGAAAACGTCGATAAAACAGCCGGCTTTATTTTATTGTGGATCGTAGCGAAAACTTTTACTAAGTTTTTGTTCAGTAATTTTTATTTAATATGACACTTTGATCATATATTAAACACTTTATGCTTTAATATAATTCAGCTGGTATAATCCTTAAATAATTTGCATTATACAAAAAATCGAATACTATTATAAAAATCGAATCCTTAACTTCAGATCTGAATTATACATGTCTAAATTGAATTAGTCACTTATTTTACGTTAAGCTTAAACTGTTTTGTTTATAAATTAATACATATTGTCGTAACTGATCAATGTAGGATTAAGTTGCTTTTAATAGAAATTATTCAGAAGCAAACATTTTTTTATGACTTAAAACTGAAAAAAGCACAACACTAGATTTGGCGTAATTATTATTAAAAAAGGTCTTTTAGTTTTTAAGAAACCGCTTTAAAACATTTTAATTTATCCCCAATATACAAAATTAGAAAGAGGAAATTCTCCGTGACGCATCTCAATTGTTAGGACTTTATTCCATAATTCCCAGACCTTAGACGACATGCCTGTAAGTGTATTTGCGAACGAAAAATGATATTCTTGTTTTGCTTCTATATAAGTTTATCGTTTTGACCTAAACCGTTCCTAATTACTAACTTGAAAATATTTAACAAATCTGTTTTACCCATTTCTATTAGGAAGAATGTGCGTTCTATATACTAGTATCTATCTATTCACAGGTGTTTATTTATCTATCTAATTTGTCTTTCCCTTTTATTTTCCAGTTTTCCTTCTTTTAAATTATTTAAATTTGGGTAAAAGTTTCTTTATGGATATGAAGTATTATTTATTAGAAGTGGATTCAAGATATAAAACTGAAAATTAATCACATACCATGGATTTTTTTATCTATAATAATACTTATATTATAATATTATCCTTAAAAAAATTAAAAATATGTGTAAGCAACTATAATTAATGTACAAGATATAACAAGTAAAAAAAAGTTGTGTAATTAAATATATTTTAGCCAGATAACATAAAGTCTTGGAACTTTTATTTAATCCTGAAACTACTTAAAGGTCATTGGAACTAGCTTTTTAAACTGACGTTGCAGAGGGCGCATCGTGGAACAAAACCTTTCATAAAAATATTAATGACTTGGAAAATGACGGCAATTGTGACTTTTTGGTTAAATTTAAATTAAATAAAATGAACTGCCTCCGTAGCCTAGTGGTAAGGGCGTGTGCTTTTGAAACCGCAGGTCGTGGGTTGGAATCCTGCGTGTACTCAACAAATTTTAATTGCTGTTTCCTCGTTAGTTACGGCAATTTAGGCCAATCAGCCAATTGTTTGAAAAAGGAAGATGACCATGCGTCGGATGGGCATTAAAAGTTTGGTCCACCCTCCAACCCCATTGGACCAGGTGGTTGGGATATGGTCCAAAACCCTAATGGATAGGGGTTATTTGGGGAGGCTATGTCAACGGTTGTATTCTCACAGGCCGATGATGACGATAATGAAATATGTCAACTAGAGTGTTATATAACGGTTAGTGATTCATAAATATATTAATTTCTTTCCAAAATTTGATTATAAAGTATTATTTGTTTAAATTCTTCCGTGGTCTAGCAGTATCAGCCCTTGCTTTATCAACCTTATGTCGTTGGTTTGAATCCCGCGGGGAATCACCTTTGACTTACAATTGTTTTCTGGTTGGTTAGGAAAATTTGGGCGGATCATCCCAATTATCTCAAATGTAAGATTGTCCATGCGTAGGATGAACATGAAAAAAGTCGGTTTATCCACCAACCCGCACACGCCACCGCTTCCGAACTTCGGCTATTCCCATCGCCACACCAGCCACTTTGTGAATTCCCCATCTTGGGCAAGGGCGAACACCCCTCCTCGGGTTCTCCTTTGTCGTAGCGGGGGGGCCCAAACCACAGCTTGGGAATCCGCGGGAAGCTGAGAGAGCTCTTCCCGTCCTTCCAACCTTTGGAGGGCCACAGGAAGAGGTGTTTAGTTCAGGGCCGCCTCCCTATCTTCCGCGACCTCCGGGCCGCCCGCCCCAAGCCGGGCGTGGGGAGCCGTGGAAGGAGAGGACATTCGCCATGGTGTCGTCGATCCCTCCTAATTCTGGGACCGGGAAATGGAGCCAGTGGCGGGCCCTCCGGGCCACCGCTGGGGCTGGGAGACGTCCCTGCGTAGGTTTGGGAACTCCAAACCAAATGGCCCAAAAGGGGGGTTTTTTTTAAAAAAAAAAATTTTTTTTTTTAAAAAAAAGGGGCCCCTTCAAAAATAAATTTTTAAAAAAAAAAAATTTTTTAAAAATTTTTTTTTTTTATAAAAAAAAAAAAAAAAAACCCCTTTGAAAAATTTTTTTAAAAAAACCCCTTTTTTTAAAAAATTTTTTTAAAAAAATTTTAAAACCCTTTTGGTTTTAAAAAACCCCCGGGGGATTTTAAAAAAAATTTAATTTTAAATTTTTAAAAATTTTTTCCCTTTTAAAAAAAAAAACCCCCCCTCCCCCAAAAAATTTTTTTTTTTTTAAAAACCCCCTTTTAAAAAAATTTTTTTTAAAAAAAATTTTTCCCCCCGGGTTTTTTTAGGTTTTGGAAATTTTAAATAAAAAGGGGGAAAATTTTTTAAAAAAAAAAATTTTTGGGTATTTTTAAAATTTCGGGGAAGTTTTTTTCCCCCTTTGGGGGGTTTTTTAAACAATTTCCCTTTTAAAAAAAAATTAAAAATTTTTTGGTAAATTTAAAAAATTTTATTTGGTTAATCTTTTTAAATTAAAAAAAAATTTTGGGGGGAAATTTTTTTTCCCTTTTT